>JAODAL010021879.1:0-65992 GCA_025379985.1 Phyllomedusa bahiana
GCCCATAGGAGAAAATGGAGCCCGCTTTTGGATTGTCCCAAAAGTTCCACATTCTGGTAGAAACAGTCGCTTTGATCCTAAAAGGGCGGATGCGAAAAGCGCACTGGAAGGTGGAAACGGGGATCGCTGGAGGCTGTGCGCGACAGTGGAGCTGCGGTGAGCTGAGCGGGGGGGGGGCAGCGGGAGCGCAGGTGGACTGGAACCGGGGGCGGCGAGCGCAGGTAAAGCTGAGCGGCGGCGGGCAGCGGAGCGCAGGTGAGCTGAGCGGCGGGCGGCGGCAGCGCAAGGGAGCTGAGCGGCGGGGGCAGCGGCGAGCGACAGGTGATGCTGAGCGGCGGCAGCGGCAGCGGGAGTGCGGTGAGCTGAGCGGCGGCGGTGGCGGCAGCGGGAGCGCAGGTGAGCTGAGCGGTGGCGGCGGCAGCGGGAGCACAGGTGAGATGAGCGGCGGCGGCAGGGGGGGAGCGCAGGTGAGCTGAGCGGCGGCGGCGGCGGCAGCGGGGGGAGCGCAGGTGAGCTGAGCGGCGGCGGGCAGCGGGGGAGCGCGGTGAGCGAGCAGCGGCGGCACCCTGAGGGGGGAGCGCCGGTGAGCGGCGGTGGCGGGGCAGACATATATGATGGCTTGGGAGGGCAGACAGGCAGTGAATGGAACTTGGGGGCAGACAGGCAGTGAATGGAACGGGGGGGCAGACAGGCAGTGAATGGAACGGGGAGGCAGACAGGCAGTGAATGGAACGGGGGGGGCAGACAGGCAGTGAATGGAACGGGGGGGCAGACAGGCAGTGAATGGAACGGGGGGGCAGACAGGCAGTGAAGGGAAAACGGGGGGCAGACAGGCAGTAAAATGGAACGGGGGGGGGCGGGACAGGCAGTGAAGGGGAAGGGGGGGGGCAGACAGGCAGTGAATGGAACGGGGGGGGCAGACAGGCAGTGAATGGAACGGGGGGCAGACAGGCAGTGAATGGAACGGGGGGGGCAGACAGGCAGTGAATGGAACGGGGGGCAGACAGGCAGAGAGAGACCCCCCTCTGCCGAAACGCATCGAAAAGCGGATGCGTAAAACGCAGGTGAAAAAGCATTCAAAAGGGAAATCCAAATAAAGTACCAAAATGCTGCGTTTTGCGGATCCGCTTTCCGGATGCGCTTTTCAAGTGCCGAAAACGGATCCGTAAAAAGGATCCAAAACGCCGTGTGAACAAGCCCTTAAGGCCAGGGAAACTAGGAAATCCATGCGGCAGAGTACACAGTCGTGCAGTCCTCAACATTTCTTCTTGGGTACGGCTTCTATTTAAGCAGTTACCTTCTATGTAATTATGCATGTATTTCTTTACAGTATATTATTTATGCGAGATTGTGATCTGTGTATATCAAGTGCTATTTATTTATATATGTGATCTTTGAGACTCAGTAGGCTACTGTGCTCTTTTTTCTTGGTTACTCATCCATCATATTAACTACTTTTATTATTGTATTTTAATCATGAGTTAATAAAATGTTTAAGTCTTTAATACATTTCTTAGTACCTTCTGCCATTTTGTTTTCATTATATGTTATTAATACCTGCAAAATGTTTGACAATTCCTGTCTTTAGTATTCCCAACTTCTCACATTATACACAACAAATGGTACGCTCCACCTAGGGCAGGGTTGCACAATTTTTTCTGGTCCAATGGCCACATTGACATATTGTTTCTTTTCCAGATGCCACAGTTAATCTTAGAAGGGTATTCCCTGACTGAGACCTTTATGAAATTCATTGTAAATACTAAAATGGCTGAGGGTTTGGTTTCACTTTAGGGGGCTGCAGTGAGCATAATGGGGGGCCCCTGCTCCAGAAGGAGGATATGAGGCAAATATTTTCATTATAGTTTTTGAGGCTTGAGAAGTGTTGTTTCACAATATAACTTGAGGGGGAAAAACACCATATAGCCTTCCCCTCATTCTCAAACATCTTTATGGTGTATCTTGATTGCCTTGATTGTCGAGAATAAATTCTCTTTAAGAAATTAATCCAGAGATACAAAACAGTTTTCATTGAGGGGATATTTATGTTGCTATAAAACAGATTTACAGCCATATGCCAAGCCTTTTAAGTGTCCATATCAGTGCCAGGGATACAGTGCCAGACATAAAAGCGGCATCCATGGACCGTAACATAAGCGCCAGCATTACAAATGCCCACTAAAAGTTCCAACCTACAGTGGCAACACAGTGCCATATAACATGATTCAATTGAATTCAGTTTGGGCAAAAAATGAATATTACTTTCTGAAGTAAGAGGACAGAGACAAAGTTATGTTTGGGCCCGATGGCTGGGGGCCTGCCAAAGAGAAACTGGGGGCCACATGTTGGGCACTCATGATCTTGGACAACAAATCATACAGACGGCAACCTGGGTGCTACAATTAATGGAATTTTTAATTTCTAAACATATTGTCATCATGATTAGTGGAGAATACAACAGCTTTGTGTGTATAAAGACTCACATTGCACCTCAAGTCTTGACACTTGAAAACACCCTTCTGGGAAAACCACACTTTGTTCTTTTATGTGCTATTTAACAAACTAAGTGATTATGTCACCCAAACTTTTGCTGTGTTTAATGACACATTTCACACTTAAGCAACAATTATACTTAATGTGCGATCCTGATGTAGTCAGGGTAACTATTTCATAAAGATCTTCCTGACAAGCAAGAAGTTAGCACTATATGTAATTGAAAAATGAAACTAGCTTCATGTTTGTTATCCAGTTCCTGATAAATATAGAATCCATGGCACATCGTGGTTGTGATGCAAAAAATTGTGGAAAATGTATTGCAAATTCATTAAGAATATATAGTGATTTGTGATTTACAACAAATGTTCACTTAGTCGAGCGACTTTCGGTTTCGTTTATTGAGTTAGATAGATACTCAAATGCCAAGTTTTAATATCTTTTATTGGATGCACCAAAGAGTAAATGGGTACAATATGTAAGTATATATATATATATATATATATATATATATGGAAAGTCGCTAGGTGGAAGGGAGGGAAGACAGAAAGTGGGTTGAGAGAATTAGCCTCTTAAAGACACTGGACTTAAACTTCCATCCCAGTGCTGGTAAGGGGCCTTGCAGCAGGTCGCAGCGCTACACAGCCGACGGGTGACGGCTGCTAATTGCAGCTAACACCTGCTAGTTACAGCACGGGATGGTGCAGGTGCCATCCCGTGCTGTTTAACCCATTAGACGCCACAGCGATTGTGGCCATGGCATCTAAATGAATGAGTAACGGTGCGGCGCACCATTCCTCACTCCAATCGGGACATCAGCAGCGAGATTGCTGTGCCACGATCACTTAATATGGCAGCTGGAAGCATGGTGAAGGCTTCCAACGCCACCATGTTTTCTGTTTTCCAACTTCCTGCCCAGAAGGATTATAATCGCCCCTCTTTTGCCATTTTACTAATAAAAGAAAAATAATAAAAAAGTTACATATATTTGGTATCACCGCATCCAAAAAAGTCCGATCTATTAAAATATAACAATTTATCCCGTATGCTGAACACCACAGAAGAAACAAAATCAAACGCCAAGATTGCATTTGTTGGTCAGTTCACATCCCCTAAATAATGAAATAATAATGATCAAAAAAGCTGCATGTATTCCAAACTGGTACCAATAGAAAGTGCAAAAAATGCACCCTCTCTCAAGTCCATAGATGTTAGTTCAAAAAACTTATTGGTCGCAGAAAATGATGCCTTGGAAAAAATTTTAAAAATAGAAAATATTTAGATTTTTTTACGGTACCAAAACATAACAAAATGTTTGGTATTGCTTGCAGTGGGCCCCCTTATTTCACCGGGCCCCGTACAGGAGTACCGGCTGTACCCGCTGTATGGCGGCTCTGTCTGTTAGCACCATAAAAATACTGTACTATCAAATCAATGATGCAATAAGGAACTCCATAGGGCTGCTTTCAGTGATCACATCATTCTTGGTAATATGACAAGTCCAAAATGCTAATTTTATAAATAGTGCCTGCAGTGAAGAACTGGAGAAACGGCACTTCCCTATCGTAATGATGAACCACAAAAGAAGGGTCATGACAAAAAAGTAAAACTTACCCAGACCCATATGGTAACATAGAGCTATTCTTATCCTTTCCAGTAATTGTGACACTCTTTATAGAAAAAAATGAATATGTGCAATATACAGGAAAGTATCTCTGCAAACTAAATGGTAAGTCCCCTGAGTAATTAAAGGATAAAAGAGGAACATCGCTTTAGCATAAACTATTAAATTAATGGTCATATATGGTGGGTAATACTATTACTCTTCTTTATACTCTCACATAAAGCTGATAATACTGCTCCTTACACCCTCATATAATTGGGTTAATACTGTTGGACTTATTTTTATCCTCACATAAAGGGGTAATACTGCTGCACTCCTTTATATCCTCACATAAAGGGGTAATACTGCTGCACTCCTTTATATCCTCACATAAAGGGGTAATACTGCTGCACTCCTTTACATCTTCACATAAAGGGGTAATACTGCTGCACTCCTTTACATCCTCATATAAAGGGGTAATACTGCTGCACTACTTTACATCTTCACATAAAGGGGTAATACTGATGTACTCCTTTATATCCTCATATAAAGTGGAAATTTGCTTACCGAAATTTCTTTTTCCTGGAGTCCGTAGGCAGCACACCATTGGAATACTTCCCCTAGGTACAACTAGGAGAGACAGGTTAACAAGCAGTAATTGAACTAATTAATCACTTAAATGTTGCCCTATAAAGCCTGGCTGGAAGCCCGGCACACCAGTATTGTAAGTAGCAATGAAGGAAATTAATCTGAGTGAGAAAGCTGTGCTGCCTACAGACTCCAGGAAAAAGAAATTTCAGTAAGCAAATTTCCACTTTCCTGATCGTCCTACGGCAGCACACCATTGGATTTAAAAAGCAATATTAAGAGGGTGGGACTTCCAAAGCTTTCCTGAGTATTGATTAACCAAAAGTCGAACATTCTGCAGAGACGATGTCAAATGTGTAATGTTTTACAAACTTTGATGGTGTAGACCATGTTGTGACCTTACAAATTTGATCTAAAGGCACTTGCCCAAATTCCGCCCAGCCTCTGACTCCTCAGAATCATAATCATTATCATCATAATCCTCAGAAACATATTCCCCTTCAGATATAGTACTGTCACCAGATGGGGAGAAGGGTAAAGGTGAGGTGTGAGGCTTAGCTGCAGGCTTGTTTGTGTTATATCCCTGAGTGGCTCTAAACTCTTGAAAAGTTGCAGAGAGCTGTTCCTTAAACCAGGAGAGGAAGGTTCTAGCCTCAGACTGTAAGGAACCTTCCCCTTCAGGAGAAGAACATAAAGTGCATATATTAGAGGCACATTCATCTGGGATGGGCTGATTGCATCTAACACACAGCCTGTGCTTGGATTTTCTCTTCCTTTTCCCACTATCCGCTCTGGAGGTGGACATCTAAGGGTTAATGCAAAGACATAGTTAGAATTGCATTCTCAGTAAGCCACAATGCTAAAGGTGCATATAAAACAGTCCTCACTACACAGAAAAGATCTGTTGGTTGACCAAGACACAGTGTTAAGAAACATAGTAGAGGGCAATATAGCAGCCTCTTTAATAATGCACAGAGCTGCAGGTGAAAGCATGCAGCAGGCAGATATGCACACACCAAGCTCACCTCACTATAAACAGGAAGGTTCTGTTGTCTAGCACAGAAATGGTTAACTTGTTTTGACAATAAGTCACAGTAGAGGGGCAGTATAGCAGCCTCATATATACTGCACAGGTATAACATACAGCTCACCTTGCTAAACAGGAAGGATTCGCTGTCTGGTACAGAAAAGGTTAACTTATATACAGCACAGATCCGCAGAGGGGCAGTATAGGCAGCCTCTTCTATACAGCACAGATCAGAAGAGGGGCAGTATAGCAGCATCTTATATGCAGCACAGATCCGCAGAGGGACAGTATAGCAGCCTCTTGTATACGGCACAGATCAGCAGAGGGGCAGTATAGCAACCTCTTATATACAGCACAGATCCACAGAGGGACAGTATAGCAGCCCTTTGTATACGGCAAAGATCAGCAGAGGGGCAGTATAGCAGCCTTTTATATACAGCACAGATCCGCAGAGGGACAGTATAGCAGCCTCTTGTATACGGCACAGATCAGCAGAGGGGCAGAATAGCAGCCTCTTATGCACAGCTGTAGGCAGACACATAAAACACAGCTTACCTTGAGAGGTTGTGCTGTTTGGCAAAACACCTTGAAGTGCTGCGCGCCAAATTTCAAGCCCCAGATCTACAGCGAGATCTTGCTGTAACAGCAAGCTTGCAAGCATGCAGGAAAGCTTCAGCAATGATCGTGCATGCTTAGGCGTCTTATCCAGAGGGGCAAAAGTCAGAAGTGCCAGGTCCCACGTCAACGCTGAGGGGGAGGCAAGGCTAGGTACAGGCTCCACATCTAGCCAAGGCACTTCTGGACGCCACACTCCCTTACAAGGGAGCAACACACGTTTGTTCAGATGAACAATGACCACATGTATGTTCTTCGGTACGAGGGACTGAGACTGCTCTCAGTCTACAGCCCGGAATACGAAATTGGCCTTAGACGAATGATCACACAGGGCAACGATAGAGCACCTGTCTCTTCCAAGTCCTGAGAGAGAAAAAAATACTGGTGTGCGGGGCTTCCAGCCAGGCTTTATAGGGCAACACTTAAGTGATTAATTAGTTCAATTACTGCTTGTTAACCTGTCTCTCCTAGTTGTACCTAGGGGAAGTATTCCAATGGTGTGCTGCCGTAGGACGATCAGGAAAGGGGTAAAACTGCTGCACTCCTTTATATCCTCACATAAGGGAGTAATACTGCTGCACTCCTTTATATCCTCATATAAAGGGGTAATACTGCTGCACTCCTGTATATCCTCACATAAAGGGGTAATACTGCTGCACTCCTTTACATCCTCATATAAAGGGTTAATACTACTGCACTCCTTTATATCCTCATATAAAGGGGTAATACTGCTGCACTCCTTTATATCCTCATATAAAGGGGTAATACTGCTGCACTCCTTTACATCTTCACATACAGGGGTAATACTGCTCCACTCCTTTATATCCTCATATAATTGGGTAATATTGCTGCACTCCTTTATATCCTCATATAAAGGGGTAATACTGCTGCACTCCTTTATATCCTCACATAAAAGAGTAATACTGCTGCACTCCTTTATATCCTCACATAAAGGGGTAATACAGCTGCACTCCTTTATATCCTCATATAAAGGGGTAATACTGCTGCACTCCTTTACATCCTCATATAAAGGGGTAATACTGCTGAACTCCTTTACAACCTCATATAAAGTATAAATACTGCTGAACTCCTTTACATCTTCACATAAAGGGGAAATACTGCTGCACTTCTTTATATCCTTACATAAAGGGGTAATACTACTGCACTCCTTTACATCCTCATATAAAGGGGTAATACTGCTGCACTCCTTTATATCCTCATATTAAGGGGTAATTACTGCTGCACTCCTTTACATCCTATATAAAGGGGTAATTTTCTGCTGCCACTCCTTTACATTCTCATATAAAGGGGTAATACTGCTGCACTCCTTTATATCCTCATATAAAGGGGTAATACTGCTGCACTCCTTTACATCTTCACATAAAGGAGTAATACTGCTGTACTCCTTTTTATCCTCATATAAAGTGGTAATACTGCTGCACTCCTTTATATCCTCACATAAAGGGGTAATACTGCTGTACTCCTTTACATCCTCATATAAAGTGGAAATACTGCTGAACTCCTTTACATCTTCACATAAAGGGGTAATACTGCTGCACTCCTCTATATCCTCATATAAAGGGGTAATACTGCTTCACTCCTTTACATCTTCACATAAAGGAGGTAATACTGCTGTACTCCTTTATATCCTCACATAAAGGGGTAATACTGCTGCACTCCTTTATATCCTCACAAAAAGGGGTAATACTGCTGCACTCCTTTACATCCTCATATAAAGAGGTAATACTATTGAACTCCTTTACATCTTCACATAAAAGGGTAATACTGCTTCACTCCTTCATATCCTCACATAAAGGAGTAATACTGCTGCACTCCTTTATATCCTTTCATAAAGGGGTAATACTGCTGTACTCCTTTATATCCTCATATAAAGGGGTAATACTGCTGCACTCCTTTACATCCTCATATAAAGGGGTAATACTGCTGCACTCCTTTACATCCTCATATAAAGAGGTAATACTATTGAACTCCTTTACATCTTCACATAAAAGGGTAATACTGCTTCACTCCTTCATATCTTCACATAAAGGGGTAATACTGCTGCACTCCTTTACATCTTCACATAAAGGGGTAATACTGCTGCACTCCTTTACATCTTCACATAAAGGGCTAATACTGCTGCACTCCTTTATATCCTCACATAAAGTGGTAATACTGCTGAACTCCTTTATATCCTTTCATAAAGGGGTAATACTGTTGAACTCCTTTATATCCTTTCATAAAGTGGTAATACTGCTGCACTCCTTTATATCCTCACATAAAGGGGTAATACTGCTGCACTCCTTTATATCCTAGCATAAAGGGGCAATACTGCTGCACTCCTTTATATATTTACATAAAGGGGTAATACTGCTGCACTCCTTTATATCCTTGCATAAAGGGGTAATACTGCTGCACCCTTTTTATCCTTTTCATAAAGGGGTATAACTGCTGCACTCCTTTAAATCCTTGCATAAAGGGGGAATACTGCTGCACTCCTTTACATCCTCATTAAGGGGTAATACTGCTGAACTCCTTTACATCTTCACATTTAAAAGAGTAATACTGCTGCACTTCTTTATATTCTTTCATAAAGGGGTAATACTGCTGCACTCCTTTACATCCTCATATTAAAAGGGGTAATTTCTGCCCGCACTCCTTTACATCTTCACATAAAGGGCTAATACTGCTGCACTCCTTTACATCCTCATATAAAGGGGTAATACTGCTGCACTCCTTTACATCTTCACATAAAGGGCTAATACTGCTGCACTCCTTTATATCCTCACATAAAGGGGTAATACTGTGCACTCCTTTATATCCTTGCATAAAGGGGTAATATTGCTGCACTCCTTTATATTTCCCTTTATAAAGAGGTAATACTGCTTTCATCCTTTATATCCTCACATAAAGGGGTAATACTGCTGCACTCCTTTACATCCTCATATAAAGGGGCAATACTGCTGCACTCCTTTATATATTTACATAAAGGGGTAATACTGCTGCACTCCTTTATATCCTTGCATAAAGGGGTAATACTGCTGCACTCCTTTATATCCTTGCATAAAGGGGTAATACTGCTGCACTCCTTTATATCCTTGCATAAAGGGGTAATACTGCTGCACTCCTTCACATCCTCATTTAACGGGGTACTCCTCCTGAACCCCTTTACATCTTCACATAACCGACTATTACTCCTGAACTTCTTTATTTTCTTACATAACGGGGTATACTGCTGCACTCCTTTACATCCTCATATAAAGGGGTAATACTGCTGCACTCCTTTACATCCTCATATAAAGGGGTAATACTGCTGCACTCCTTTATATCCTCACATAAAGGGGTAATACTGCTGTACTCCTTTACATCCTCATATAAAGTGGAAATACTGCTGAACTCCTGTACATCTTCACATAAAGGGGTAATACTGCTACACTTCTTTATGTCCTTACATAAAGGGGTAATACTGCTGCACTCCTCTATATCCTCATATAAAGGGGTAATACTGCTGCACTCCTTTACATCTTCACATAAAGGAGGTAGTAGTGCTGTACTCCTTTATATCCTCACATAAAGGGGTAATACTGCTGCACTCCTTTATATCCTCACAAAAAGGGGTAATACTGCTACACTCCTTTACATCCTCATATAAAGAGGTAATACTATTGAACTCCTTTACATCTTCACATAAAAGGGTAATACTGCTGCACTCCTTTATATCCTCATATAAAGGGGTAATACTGCTGCACTCCTTTATATTCTCACATAAAGGGGTAATACTGCTGCACTCCTTTATATCCTTGCATAAAGGGGTAATACTGCTGCACTCCTTTACATCCTCATATAATTGGGTAATACTGCTGCACTCCTTTATATCCTCATATAAAGGGGTAGTACTGCTTCACTCCTTCATATCCTCACATAAAGGAGTAATATTGCTGCACTCCTTTATATCCTCCCATAAACGGGTAATACTGCTGCACTCCTTTATATCCTCTCATAAAGTGGTAATAGTGCTGTACTCCTTTATATCCTTACATAAAGGGGTAATACTGCTGCACTCCTTTATATCCTTGCATAAAGGGGTAATACTGCTGCACTCCTTTATATCCTCACATAAAGGGGTAATACTGCTGCACTCCTTTATATCCTCCCATAAACGGGTAATACTGCTGCACTCCTTTATATCCTCTCATAAAGGGGTAATACTGCTGCACTCCTTTATATCCTTTCATAAAGGGGTAATACTGCTGCACTCCTTTATATCCTTGCATAAAGGGGTAATACTGCTGCACTCCTTTATATCCTTTCATTAAAAGGGGGAATACGCTGCACTCCTTTTATCCTTGGCTTTTAAAAAGGTAATACTGCTGCACTCCTTTATATCCTCACATAAAGGGGTAATACTGCTGCACTCCTTTATATCCTAGCATAAAGGGGCAATACTGCTGCACTCCTTTATATCCTTACATAAAGGGGGTATACTGCTGCACTCCTTTATATCCTCACATAAAGGGGTAATACTGCTGCACTCCTTTATATCCTTGCATAAAGGGGTAATACTGCTGCACTCCTTTAAATCCTTGCATAAAGGGGTAATACTGCTACACTCCTTTATATCCTCACATACAGTAAAGGGAATAATACTAATGTGCTTCTTTACACCGTGAACAGAGAAAAAACTGATTAAAATGGAAATTTTACTCATACGAAAGTAAAGTGGAAATGGACTACACATATATTTCTCCTTATAAAGTGCTGATATAGATGTATACCTATACAAAATTTTCAAAAACTAGTGAACTAAAAAAAATTGTAAAATTGTTGCCACAACATAGAGAACAAATACTGAACTCTTTGATGACTTCTACATTTGTAACAGAGTTATGCCCCATTTCAAACTGCTGGTGGTCTGTGATTCTCCATTGTAAAGTCAGTGATCAAATAAAACCATAAGAATGTTTAAAACTAGTATAGATGGGTAATATCCCCAACAAAAATGTGCAAAGGGTAAAATGATTCTATACCTGATGCATTAAGACATGAGCACTATGAGATAGTGTAAGGCTAGGTCTACATGGCATAGGACAAAAAACTGCTTGAAAACCCATTCCTAAAACCGTTCGTTAAACTGAGTTCTTGTCAAGAAAAGCCAAAAAAAAAACCAACCGTTTTTGGGTGGTTTTAGTTCTTTGTCATGGTTTTTGGTGCAGTTTTTGAAAGGGTTTTCAAACGGTTTTCAGACAGTTTTCACTGGTTTAATATATGCACAATTCAGGCCATGTGATTTCAACTCCACTCTACTGGTGGAGTTTACAAGTCACTCTGTTTTCACAGTTGCCATTTTGAGTGCACTGGCTCCAGTCATTTCCTTTGTCTTAGGGCTTATTCAAACGACGCCTAACAATTGTCAGTGTGAATAACATTGCATTCAATGGCAAACGCGCATCGCTGTTCTCACGGGAGATCGGCGATGCGCTTTTGAGAGCTCTCCTGCACTGTGCTTTTTGCATCCGCTTTAAGAATTGACATGTCAATTCTTCTTGCGTTGCATGCAAGTGAAAGCCCATAGGGAATAATGGAGTGCGCTTTTGGCACCTGTCCAAAAGCGCACCACACTGTGGGTACGTATTGCCAGCGCTTTAGTTCCTGAAAGCGGACCTGAAAAGCGCAGTGCACAGCTGATGGATTGGAGGTGAGCGGCTGCAGGGGGCTGAATCGTGGGATCGGCGGTGAGCGTGGCTGGAGAGAGAGAGAAAGAGGGACTTTTCGGATGTATTTTTCAGTGCTAAAAAAACGGATCCGTAAAACGGATCAAAAACGTCGTGTGAACAAACCCTTATGCAGTGTGCCAATGTTTTACAGATTTAAAAAAAAAAAAAAAAGTTTATAAATTTTTTGTTTTAAATACATTGATACACCAAAAACATAAATAACAAAAATAATAAAAAATAAACTGTTCAACCAACTCAAAACCCATTTGTAAAGTGCCATCTATAAATATTGAAATTAAGAACATTAATTTTAATAAAAAAAATGATAAATCCTCAGAACTTGGGGAAAATTGGGCGGGAGAAGATGTTGTACCAGGTGGGGATTGGGTGAGGTAAGGGTACCCACTGTTGTGGTATTGGTGGTGTTGATATGGGTGATACCTTGCACCCCCCCAGCAGTGGGCAGCTATTGTAGTTGAGGTGGTGGTAGAATTCATTGAGGAGGTGGGGGTTGGAGTACAATAGGTTGTGGAGGCAGTGGTAGGGGAGTTGTGGAGGTAAAGGGGGCTGGGAAGATGGTTCAGACTGTGGGAGTTCGGACTGGACCCGGTTAATGAGGGCATGTGGAAAATTAGCACCTTCCACCCCTGCCACCCACTGCAAGCCAGATGCAAGGAGACCAACATCGTTTGTCATGTTGAGAGTGTTGGGTATGGCGGCAGCAATGTGCTAAGTGGTAAGCGAAATAGTTGTAGGTGTCTCCATCCACATGCCGTATAAATTCTCCAGTTCTCTCTCCCTTCTACGGCAGGTTCGGTCACTTACTTGTCGTTTGGAAGTGGTGTGTTAGGGGATGCTAGGACATGGTCTTGGGGTGGCCTCTGGGTCAGCAATAGCCGCAGCAGCACAAGTTGTTGTGAGTGCTGCTGAGGTCGCTGCTGCGGAGAGTGCTTCTGCTGAGGGTGATGCTCTGATTGACATTGGGGACCCGGAGTATGGAGAGTTCACCCATGAAGGTCCCGGCAGGTCATCTTCACCGCCCTTAACATCCTGGGTGGTTGAGATGGCTATGAAGGGAGTGATTTCCCTTTCCTGGCATTCTTCTGCTGTGGGGACCCGTGCCATGGGTATGCGCACATTGCATGACAACCTATGTCAGAAATATTAAACTGATTAATAATTCTGTAAGTTATTATCATTGAACAACTGTAACATACTGTAAATCCTAAATACTTACTGGCGTAGTCCCCGCTGAGGCAGGATTAACACCAGCTCCTCATGATAAGGAACCTTTTGCCAATGGGAGGGTGAGGCCCCACTTCTTTCCCCCAAATGGTGCCATTTCAGGAAGTGGTCACACACACTCTTCCACTGCTTTTTGACATTCTCAACTGTTGGCAATAGAAAAGAAGGATTAAATTTAAAGCTTACAAAACTCAGTCATTAAGCCAATTAAAGCATTCTGAGTTCCACACTGTGACATTAGCGCATTTGCCACAGAGATGTATTAGCGTTGACGTGCTTGTGTTTAGATGTAACCTATCAGGCCTGCAGCCTCTCTGTAACAAATGCGCAGTTGTGACCCTGCTGACCAGACACATGACAAGTCTTTACGACTCACAAAAACAATAACAATGACTTTTTAAACAGATACACAAACAAAAACTAAAGTATTGCAATAGAAACAAATCACTTATGGATCACCCCCCACAGTCGCATGACATACTCCAGTCCCCTGGGTACAGTACCTCACAAGTATCATCCCAGTACTGGTTCTTTAAGTTCCGGTTACTGTACCCCTGGGAGCTCTTATCCCAAAACTCTGGGCAATCATGTACCTGAAACAACAACAACAAAAAAAATAAAGTTAATACCATAATTTATTAACCCCTTACTGCCGGAGCCAGTTTTGGCCTCTCTGACAGAGCCCCTTTTTTGGAATTTGTCATGTGTCACTTTATGTGAGAATAACTTTTGACACTTTAACCTATCCATGTGATTCAGAGATTGTATTCTCGTGACACATTGTGCTTTAAGATAGTAAGAAATTTTGGTCCAAAAAATGCTTGTTTTTTTGTGAAAATATCAAAGTATCGTGAAAAATTTGAAAAATTTTCCAATTTCAAACTTCAAAAATTTCTGCATGTAAGACAGATAGTTATTCCACTCAAAATAGTTTATAACTAGCATCTACTATACTGTATGTCTGCTGTAGTTTGGCATCATTTTTTTAAATGTCTTTTTTTTTTAACGACATTAGGAGGCTTAGAAATTTAGTAGTAATTTAAAAATTTTCAAGAAAATGTGCAATATACATTTTTTAGGGACCAGTCCAGTTCTAACATGACTTTGATTGACCTGTATGTTAGATACCCCCATAAATGACCTAATCTAAGAAACTACACCCCTTAAAGTATTCAAAACCGCATTTAGGAAGTTTATTAACCCATTAGGTGTTTCAGAGGAATTAAAGGGGTTGTCTCGCTACAAAGAATAGCTTTCAAATTGTAGGGAACACAAAATAAAAATATTTTCCAAATATATTGCTTTGTTCCTCTGTTTTCCCTAAGGAGATACAAGTGAATTTATGACCTCCCTGGCTATTTCAGTTCCCTCAGTAACCGACCTGTAAACAATTCTCCCCCTGCTGTTTGTTCTATGAGATAGCAGTGAGTGACTTCATCACACTGGTCACAGTAGTGTCCTTGCTGCTGAGCAGTAAAAAGCTTGATTTATGTAAAATAAACAGCACTGTAATTAAGGCTTTTGTTTGAGGGATCAGATAAGAAGTCCTGTTAGTAGTTTGAGAAGCTAATCTGATCTAATTAGCAACTGAAAGCACAGCACAGCACAGAGCTGTACAAGCACAAGCTGTATGCAAATTAGTCAGTCTGAACCAGGAAGTGGCAGAGTATTTAATTCATGCATCCTTTGAAACTCTGTAGGGAGACAACTCCTTTAAAGCAAAGTGGAAGTGGAATTTCCAAATTTCACTTTTTTTGCAGATTTTCAATTTTTATACATTATTCACAAGAATACGGTAAATGTGATCAGGGATATGCAACTTAATATTGATTCCCCAGATTTTGCCGTTTTCAGAGATATCCCATATGTGGGCCTAGTGCATTATTTGGCTCAACCACAAGCCCCAGAATAGGAGGAGCATCTACTGGACTCTGGGGTCTCATTTTCATTACCATTTTATTTAGGGGCCATTTCAGGTTTGCGGACACCCTAAGGTGCTACAACTTAATAAACTCCCCTAAAAATACCCAATATTGGAAACTACATCCCTTAAGGAATATATCCAGGGGTGTAGTGAGCATATCGACTCCACAGGTGTGTCACAAAATTTTTTAGTGTTAGGCTGTGAAAATGAAAACAATTCTTTTTTTCCAATCTGCAATTTTAGCTGAAAATGTTTAATTTTTACAAGGCATTCTGGTAAAAAGCACCCAAAACTTTGTTACGCAATTTCTTACAAGTTCGGCAATACCCTACATGTGGGTGTAAACAGCTTTTTGGGCACATGGCAGGGCATTTAAGGGAGGGAGTGTTATTTGGCTTTTGGAGTGCAGATTTTGGTGGGGCCATGTCCCAATTGCAAAGCCCCCCAAAGTACCAGAACAGGTGAAACCTTCCAGAAGTCGCCCCATTTTGGATTCAGCATGCCTCATAGATCTCATCTAGGGGTGTATTGTACATTTTGGGTGCACAGGTGTTCCAAAGTTGTTGTTTTTTTGCATTGCGTTATGAAAATGAGGGGAAAACGCAATTCCGCCATTGTTATTTGTGCTTCAATTTTACAGCGTTCGCCGTGCATTATAAATGACAGGATAACTTTACTATGGGGGTCGGTTACAATTGCAATGATATAGATTTTATATCGTTTTTTAAGTTTTATTACTTTTACACAATAGAAATAGGTCTATAAAAAATTGCGTTTTTATGTTGTTCTGTTCTGACAGTCATAACTTTTTCAGTTTTCTGTATACGGAGCTGATTATTGGCTTGTTTTTTATGGGATGAGTTGACGTTTTTATTAGTACCATTATGGGGGGCAAATGCCGCTTGGATCACTTTTTATTAAGGTTTTTGTGAGTCATTTTGAACAAAATACAGCATTCCTGGTAGTGTTTTTTTATTTTTATTTTTTACAGCGGTCACTGTGCATTTAACTGACTGCTAGAATTATCACAGGTCGAATGATTACAGAGATCCCCTTTTTTATTTTTTTTTTTTTTTAACTGCTTTTCCCACAATAAAAACATTTTTATTAAAAAAAGGAAAACTTTTTTGTTCGCCATATCTGAACCATAATTTTTTATTTTTTCTGTGTACGAAGCTGTGTAGAGGTTGTTTTTGGCGGATAGTTGATTTTTTTTATTGGTATCTTTTTTGGGGGGAAAAGACTTTTTTTTTTTCATATAAAAAAAGATTTTTTTTTAAACCAATAAAATAAGCAAAGGGAAAAAGTAAAAGGAAGTGAACTAACAGGCGTTGAAAAGCCCCAAAAGGGATGGAAAGGATCGTATACTAACGTATTCTAAAAGGTTTTCACGGTATAATAGGGGCTATTGGATGCGAGCAACCCCCCGCCCACACCACTGAAGATACATGACCGACTGTAGGCAATCAGAGATGGGATTCTACGCACTTAGAACCTGTAGTCTGCAACCCTTGAGAGTCGAAAAAGGGTTCCCCCGCACCCAATTCACAGCATCTTATGATTAACTTAATAGAGAAAAAAGTAACCAAATATAAAAAAAAAACAGAGTGTGCGGCCGGTTTCAAGGCCAGTAAAAAAAAAAAAAAAAAAAAAAAAACACCATAAACGAGTGAATACAAGAAAAAGCCCCCAAGCGGCAGGCATCAAAGAGGGGCACATACTCTCAGCAGAAAAGGTTTTATAGCGGTCCACTGGCAAGAAACTAACCATCTTCCCAAAAATCTAAAGGTGGCGAGTCGCCAACTGCTGGAGTCATTGCGAAATTTCCTCCATACGCTGAAAGTTTGGGACTTCTCGCAGCCAAGGGGAATACAGAGGCCTTGTTTCGGACAACCTAACGCGGGAGACAGCTTTGCGCCGGATGAGGAAGGAGAGAAGATGAGCCTAAGGGGACGGAAGAGGGGGAGAGGTCCCTGGAAGAGGAGCAGAAACAGCGGGCATTAGAAAGACTTTCCCGGGTTAAATTTAGAGTTCTAGAATTTTGCAGCCAGAAGGGGCTAAATCTCCCACAGCTCCACCATCGTGACATGGTACTTTTTCCGCCCTAAAACGCCAGCAGATATTGGACACCCCCGGGTAGAGGAATTAAAAAAGGGCCCGGAACCTTACCAGGTGTCGTATTTTATAGTTAGTTCCTGCCTTTCACAAGACTGACGACTTTGTAAAGGGGTTAAAACCTTTGCCCAATCCTCTGCTGTGAAGGACCGCCCATTCCTCTCCCAACTTCCCGGGAAAGGTAAACACCACACCCCTGCTGCAAAAGACTATATTTTCTTGAGAACGTGTTTCCCCCCACAGAGTCCCGCAGGCACCTTTCCTCAAACGGCCAGGGGTCTGTGGAAATCGAGCGGGCCTCACCTTTACTAAAGGGGCCCCTCAACTGTGGTATTTTAACCTAGAAAAACTTCCCGATAGAGCCCCTGGGTAAGATCTTGATAGGTTTTTAAGGGAAATTTTTTCGCTGAGGACCTTTTTTAAAAATCAAAAGAGGGGGGCGACCCCATTAGTTAAGGAGAGCTGAGGTTATGGGTTCCGGGACGGCCGGGTTCCCCCGCAAGGGGTAAAAGGGCCTCTGGCTTAAATAGAGTCATCGGAGGGAAAAACCTTCTGCAAACCAAATGAGCTTGGGGTCACCAGGGGGACCCTGACACCAATTTTTTGGGGCAACAACGGTGATACCCAGGGCAATGCCCCCCCCCCCCCCCGGGGCTTATACAGAAATTTTCCAGTTGGCCCACCTTTTTTAAAGGGAATTTTAAAGGGAACCAAATCCAGCCATGGTTGCCGCGAATAGTATATGAAAGTCTGGCAAGCTAATCCCCCTTTCCGCTTTGGGCCTCGTGAAATGGAATATGTAATTGGGATTTTCGGGCCCATAAAAAGTCAGTTATCGAACTCAAGGGGGCAGCAAAAAAGGGGACTTATGAGTACAATGGGTATATTTTTGGAACAAGTACAAAAGGGCGAGGGAGACGTTCTTTTAAAAATTTGATCCCCTATCCAACGAAGCCCTTCCTTATCCCACTTCGGGAGGTCCCCGCTAATTCTAGTAAAAATTTGGTGCAAAATTTGTTCAAAATTTTTCCCAATTTTGGGCGGGATATTTTAACCCCAGGTTTTTAAAAAGAAAGGGGGCCCAGGAGAAGGGAAGGAGGACCTCAGTTGCCTCAATGACCCTTCAATATTAAACTTGGGGCTACCTTTTTTGGCCATGTTATCTTATCTGGCAATGTCGCCAAAGTGCTGGAGAACTCTGAGCACGTGGCATTGATTCCATGGGCTCGTGAGTTTTAAAACAGAAAAGTCGTCGGCGAAAACCTGAGCCTTAACCTGTTGACCACAATGTGGATGCCCCGGATAGCGTCGTCCGCCCAAATTTTCCTGCTGAGGGCTTATTCCCAAAATGAAAAGTAGGGGGGAAGAGACACCCTGCCGGTACCATTGCTAATAGGAAAAAGGGGAAGAGCTCGCCTTGATGAATTTCGCGTGGGAGCCTGTAAGAGCTGTTTTCGTTTCATCATTGCCGTCCCAACCGAGCCCAGTACCCCCACAAAACTCCAGCCCACTGGGTAACGCCTTTCGGCGCAGGGAAGCAGACACAGGGGATTTTGGATGTAGGGAAAATTTTGGAGGTAAATGTTTTAAAGGGGTTTTTCCCTGCCTCCCTACGGGGAAAGAACCCAACTTGACCCAAAAGGGATAGCAGTTCAAAAGGGACTAAGACGGGGAAATATTTCGCGAAGTTTTTTAGTCGGTGTTTATGGGGAAATAGGTCGATAGTAGGGCATAGGGGGGGTCTTTGCCTCTTTGGGAAATGTTATAAAATGCCCGCAGAAATCGGACAAAAGGGTTTTGCCCTTGGTACCATTAAATAGTCCGCAGGGCCCCCATAGCCCCTCGGCTAAGATTTTAAAAAAACGGCTGTATATCCATCTGGACCGGGCTCCCCCCCGGGGGTAGAGCAAAATCCCCCTCTTAACTCATCCGGGCCAAAAAGGTTCCTCCAAAGAGGTGGAGTTGGGGGTCCAAGGGAGGTAAAGCGGTTTTTGGGAAAAAGGAACTGATGTAAGGCTGTGTGGGGGTCCGGGTTTTCCCGCCGCGCTCCCCGGGGAGGGAGTTAAAAAGGGCCCAGTGAGATACATAAAATTTTTTCAAGATTTCTCTGGTGAGGTGATCAGGGGGCCCCATTTGAATTTTTGTGGGGGGGGATAAACAGGGGGGCTTTTTATCACGCAGGGCTGGGGCCAAACATTTCCCAGGCTTGTTGCTCCTACATAGAAGGAGCTAGGCATAGCTGTCGATGCATTTATGCTTGTGACCCTAAACGAAGAATTTCGTGGGGTGCGTACGGGCCCCAAAGGGGTCGACTCCAAATTCCCCGACTTGTGACCGCTTCAAGACGTGCAATTTCTCTTGAGGGAAAAAGCTTGGATCTTTCCCCTTTTAACCTACCCCATGCCTTTAAAACACCCCCAGGCCCGTTTTGGGGGCTTCCCATTAAATTTTTGGGAAGGAGGGGGGTCATCAGAATGCATTTAAACAAAAAGGCAACTAAAACCTTCAAGCTGCAAGACACACCGGTGGGAAAAAAGGGACTCATTTATTCCCGGAAAAGGGGGGTTTGCTAAAATTTTTGGAACCCAAAAGTCACAGTGAACCGGGGATGGCCGAATGGGGGGGATTTTCCCAATGGAGGCGTGAGATACATGTGGAAGCAAAGAGTGGGGGGGGAAAAAGTAACATCCTAATAGGATTGTGAGGATGTGGAAAATGTATAACCCTCTCCCCAGGATAAGGGACCCAAACATCCCAATGCATATCATGCGCCATTTACGGTCCTCCCCAGGAACTGCCGCAAAAGGATCGGCCCCTCGAAGGTGTCAAGTCCCCGGGTTTAGAGCCAGGTTGAGGTCCCCGAAAAGGGATCAGTTGCCCCTTGAGCAAAATCCGAAGGGGTCTAAATTTTTGGAGGAAAAGAGGGGGGGCCAGTGTTAGGGTAAATATTAGCGCCGTGGATGCGTCCCTGAAGGGAGCATTTTATAAACGGTATCGGCGTCAGTGTCTAAAGTACATCGGGATCTGGCCCGGAAACGACATAGGGAAAAAAAATTCGGCCCCCATTTCTGGCTGCTGTTCTGCTAGGGTACCAGGCAGGGAAGTTCTATTGCGGAAGCCCTGTAATGTGTGCCATAGAGGGTCCCTGTACAAAAATTTGTGCCGCTCTTGGGAGGTGGTATGGATTTGACGTTTCTGGGGCGTGTTAAATCCCTTGACTTTAAAGGGGAACGAAACCCTATGCTACCCATTAAAGAAAAAAAAAAAAAATGCTCGGGGGGAAAAAAGCCCTATAAAGGCCCTCAAAGACAGGATAGAGACCGGCCCAACACAGGAAGAAAAAAAAAACAATTCAACCAATCAAAGAAAAAGGCCTATAATACCGGGCCCAATACAAAGTTTAAGCGAATACACTGCAAAGGCCAAAGAATTTATAATGGCTAGAAGCCCCAGGGGGCGGGAAGTAACAGCAATACAAAGTAAAAATGATATAGTGGGGTTTCCCACCACACAAAACCCCGGAGACGCCAGGGAAAAGTGAAAGTACAGGGGAAAACTGAGAGCTGGGGGGGAAGGGGCCCACGAAAAACCGAAAAAAAAGTGCGTGCCGAAATCGCCCCCCCCTCCCCCAGCTCCAATACAATTGAACCACAGATAGTAAAGAGCAATAAGAAACATCCTGAGCTATCAAATGAAAGGGATGAGCTCTTCACCCAACCCAGAGCCCCGGGGCTCCAAAAAAAATAGGAAGAAAGGGTCAACCCACCAATAAAACGAAGCCGTATTTTGGCGAAGAAGTTAGAGTTCAGCTTTTGGGTGGCCCTTTTTGATGGAGAGGACTGGGCTGTGGGTCCTCGCTGAACATGAGGTCGCGGGGAGCTGTGTCCCAAAAAGCGAGAGGTTTAAGCGCCATCCGTTCAGGCAGGGCCCGGGTCTTAGTCAGCACTCTTCCAATCTGGCAGGGGTTTGGTGGGGAAAGGTTAGAGCCCGAGGAAGGCCGGGGGGTTCCGTGGGGGTGGCAAGTTTAGGAACTTTTTCCCCCTTTGGGGACCTGGATCGAGAAGGGAAAGCCCCAACCGTAAAGGTGCCCCCCTTTTTTGTAGAAGGCCCGCAGGCGGTTTAAAGAGGCTCGGGGCCCCAGGTCCCCTTGAGAGATCGGAAAAAAGTCCAATTTGCATTCGCCAAGCCTAAATTTCCCTGAGCCCGCCTTCCTCTAACCTCTCTTTCACGGTATTTTTGACCCTCGATAAGTCTCTGGTCGGTCAGGGGCTTGACTTGCGGGCGAGCGCTCTATGTCACGATCAAACTGGTGCGCCCCTTCCCGGCCTGCCCAGGAATAGTTAAAGGCCTTTTTTGGGGGGAGGTATCACTCGCCTGTTTTACAGACTCCGGCACGCCCCAAATTCTAATATTGTTTTGCTGCTGCGGTTCTCCAGGTGTCAAAGTGTTTTTACTGGGTGACAAAACGTTCGTTGTTCCCCCACCGGGCTGCAAGGCCCTGATACAATTTTAGTGTTTGAGGGGTTTTCCCCCCCTGTCGAACCCTCTCTTTCAAGACTTTGACATCCGCCCGCACAGGCGAAAAATCTTGTTTCCAAGCTAGTGCAAGTCTTTCGCCATCTTTTTGTATCACTTTATGGGGTCGAGAAAGAAACGCTCTGGCTCAGGGGGGGCTAGGGGTGAATTGCTTCCTCCGGGGGGAGCAGGTCCACTGATTACTCAGGACCGGCCCCCAAAAAACTGGCCAGGGGACCTAGAAACTGGCCTGGGGTGTTAGACAGGACTATCACCCAAATGGAGAGGCCGGATTAGACCACCACTGCCGCCGGGGGCTGTGACGAGGGGCAGGGAAGCGGGCCCCCAGCGTCTATGGCGGATAAGCTCCAGATCTGTGGGGAAACCGGGGAGGTAGAGGAGTGTCGGGGGGTTTTAAAACCCCTCTTGGGGGATCAGGGCAGACCTGGAAGAGGGGCCAGGGGCCCAGGAGACACTTGGAAAAGTCTCAATTAAAGGGGGAGACCCCTTGGTGCTAGGGCCAGTTCAGGAGCCAGAGAGCCTTCTTTTTAATGTCCGAGTGGACATTGCCCCTTATGCGTCCCACCCCGGGAGCTCAGGGTCCCCGCCCACAGGGGCCAGGGAGCAGAGGAGGGGGGAAGGAGGCCTCTTTGTGGCCTGAAGGGAATTGGGCCCGCCACCGGGGAGGGGAATCCCTCCACAATGCCTTTTGCCCTGGTTTTTAAAAGGGCTCCATCCCCCCTCCTCCCCACGATCGCAGGCGAGAAGCGAGGGCCCAAGGCAGAGGCGTGTGGCGGGCTCCCCAGGTCCGGTGTTGTGATGCGCCGATGTGGGCCCCTCCGCGATAGCGGTGCTGCGGCCGTGACAGCGAGCGCCATCTCCCTGCCCGCGCCTGCAGGGGCAATCCGCCAATGGACTCCCGTCCCCCGGGGCGAGGGGCCAGAGGAACAGGTGGGATGGCTGGCGGTGACGCTGTGGCGGCCCATCCCTCCCGTGTCCGGATGCGTTTCCCCCCCAGCCTTTTTTAGGGGCGAAGTTTTTGGCGCGGGCCGTCCTTTAGCGGCAAGATGGGGGCTCCCGGGGGGGATGCGGGGGAGGATGGGGGTCCCTTTCCAGGCCCCAGAGCGGGTTTAAGAAGTTTTATAGGGGCCACTCACTTTCTGCCTGGGGCTTGAGGGTCCTGGGAGCCCCTTTTTGAGCGTCTCCCGTTCATTTAGAGGCTGCAAAGGGTGGTTTTCTGAGCCCTGGCGGAGCTCCACAAAACCGTCCTCCCCATAGCGGGCCCCCCGGACAAACTTTTTTTATCGTTTTTAAATCCGTTTTTTTGGGAAAGGGAGGTGAAGAAAAAAACTGCAATCCTAGTATGTTTTTTTTTTTTTTATTTTTAACAGCGCTCACCGAGCAGTAACCATGACCAGTTACTTACTCTCGGGCCAAAAAATTTTCTGCATACCCTTTTTTTATATTTTTTTTAATTTTTAAGCACTTTAAAAAAAAAAAATGTGTTTTTTTGGTTAAATAATATTATGCATCACGTCTTCTGAAGCCATAACTTTTTTATTTTTCCCTATACAAGACATGTAAGGGCTTTTTTTTTGCGGGATGAACTGATGTTTTAATTTAAACTTTGCCATTTATATGAGTTTTTTATCGCTTTTTATTCCATTTTTTTGTGCGCAGGAGTACAAAAAATCGCAATTCTGGATGTTTTGTTTTTTTTTTTTTACGGTGTTCACCGTACGGGTTTTTAAACTGACAGATTTTAGGGTGGGTCGTTACGCATGCGGGGGATACCCAAAAATGGGTACTTTATTTTTTTTTGATTTTTTTGGGGGCCCATTGCCCTTTTTAAAGGGGAAAAGGGGTTTTTTAGGTTTTTTTTTTAATTTTTGTGTTTGTTTTTACTTTTTTTTTCTTTTTTCCCTTTTTTTTTTCTTTTTCCCCATGGGGATTTGTAACAGCAAATCCCCCCTGGGGAAAACAAATTTTTTTTAGTTGCTTTTGAATGGAGACCCGGCACAGTATTATGCTGTGCACAGGTCGCCATGGTAACTATGATACCATGCCCCCAATGCTTGTGGGATGGTGACTCATCAGACTACCCGGTGCTTTCAGAAAGATCCGGGGGGTCCGGTAAGAGACCACAGGGATCTGCGCCGCTCGCTGCGCCGGTCGGGGGGCAGCAGGGGCTCACTCCCTTGCCTGCGCTTTCATTCGCAGCCATGACGGCTGCGGTAAAAAGCTTTTAAAACCCGCGGCCGGACTCCTCCGCCGGGGGTATTCGGCATAAGCCCAAAACGTAAATTTTCCGCTAGTTCCATGTCGCGATCGGCGCGGTCGCCGTAAACCCGGCATTTGCCAGGACGATGCATACGCTATTGGGAAGTCACTTCCCGCTAGGGCGTATGCATACGTCCACTGTCGGGAAGGGGTTAAAAACACTAAAAACATATTTATATTGTGCAACACAAAGTTAAACTATGATGACCGCATGGCATGCAATTGCACAAAAAGTTTGTACATACAGATCTATGATGACCACATGGCATGCTTCTGAACAAAAAGTTATAAATAACATTAAAAACAACACCGTATATTTCCATCACCCCATTAATCAGTCTCCCCACATCAATGTCCATACGGTGGGAGGATTGCTTGGGTGCCATGGTGATGCCTCCTCTTCTACATCTTGTAAAACAATGGCAAAAACGTATGAGAGGGCCAGCAATACACACACCCACCATAAGTCGGACCTATATGCCTTGCTTAAACACTTAGCCGGTTTTTCAGCATATCTGTGGCACAAACCATCCAAAAACCCGTCCGCTGGTTTACATAGACTTCAAATTTTCTGCCGGATTGTAACAGAATTTACAACATGTTTTAAAAACCGCTGGCTTTGAAAAACGACTAGGAAAAAACGACCTGTGTAGACTACTGGCCATTTTTTTTTACTGACCTTGTGAAACTTTTTCCCCTTTGGGTTTTTACTGTTTCCACAAACAAAAAACCACAAAATCCAACAAAAAACTGTGCTGTGTTTTACAAGGGCCTAATTCCACAAAACACACTTGGCCCGTCCCCCTGCAGAGGACAAATACCGGGGGTTTAACCTTTTCCGGTATTTTGTTAAAGTTTTGCGGGCGTCCCCCGGCCGCGGGGGGGGAGGGGGGGGGGGCGCTTTTCCCGAGAGGGAGAACACCCCCCCCCTCCCATTGAGGGGGTTCTATTCTGCCGGAAAACCCGGCGGAAGAATGAACAGCTCAATGTTTTTTGGCGGCCCCCCCGGGCGGGAAAAACCGCCGGGGGGAAAACCCCTACAGGTGGACTGTGCTGGGTTTCCATAGAGCACAATTGGCTCATTTCGGCCGTTTTTAGGCGGTCTGAAAAACCGCAAACCCTCTGAAAAAACCGGCCGAAAAAACCCCTTGCTGTGGGAAATGCCCTAAAAGAGCTGCTCTGACAATGTCAGCTCTGGTTAACACCCCATTGTACACTAAGATCGTTCCCCCACTTGTGTCTGGCAACCTATCTTCATATATTAAATGCCAAATTAGCAGCACTGGTTGCTCAGAAATGGTGGTGGGGAATTAGGAGAAAAATATAACACTTCTAGAATCAGTGTAGCAGTGTCCATACAATGATTGGACAGCTGAATTTTTTGAAGTGATTACATGTCCTCTTTTGTAGAGAGAGGGTTCTGTTGTTGTTTCATAGATTGGAATCCAAAATTCTTCCATCTGAGAGGGGTGTAGCAGTTGGACATCACTTGTGCACAGGAGTATTCACTCTTAAAATGATTTGGGCCCTTGAGTGTATTGACTATGGAAGCCAATATTTGTTATGTGCTGTATAACTGTTGTGTCAGGATGATGTGTGTAAAAGTGCCAAGTTCTGCCAAGAATAAATGTATAAATATAGGTACCCAGTTGGAAGGAGTTCAGTTAATTTTTAGTCAGTTGTACAATTCAAGGGTTCTCTACGGGTGGCCAGGGGGTCCACTAAGGACTTTTGATTTCTGCGCTATTTGCACGGAGGAGAAATAGATTCTCCTCCACTTCTGCTGTGGCACACTTCCGTGTATGCTATCCTGCTCTCGCCAGGCAATGTGTCCTTGACAGAAGTGATGTTGATGTAAGGGTCCATTCCGGCACGATTAGCTTTGGGTGGCTTGCGGGCAACCGGCTTGCGGGAAAAATTCGGCTTTGGGGGCACATTCGGCTTTCGGTCCATTTTCTTGCGGGGCACATTCGGCTTGCAGTCACATTCAGCTTTCGGTCACATTCAGCTTTCGGTCACACTTGGTGTGTCAGGGCCAGGTATTTTTTTTTTTATTAGTAAAATTTTTTGCTACACCAAAAGTTTAAAAAATTTTCCCGAAAGCTCAAATAAAAATAAAGCTTTTGGAAAAAATTTAAAAGGGCCACAAAATTTTTCATTTTTTTCGGATTTTTCTCTTAAAAGGGAAATTTTTTGGGGAAAAAAAGCAAATTTTTAAATTTTTTTTTTTAAATAACTGCAACATGTCTCCGAAATTCAAAGCAAAAAAAATTTGTATTTATTTGCAGTAAATGAGAACTCTTCAAAATAATAAAAAAGAAGCAGCAGTGCTGTCAGACCTAAAATAATGCAAAGAAAACAAGTTCATATTTCTTTAGAAACAATAAGACTAATGTTTTAAGTCCGGAAGAGTTCAGAAATCAATATTTGGTGGAATAACCATGATTTTTTTAATTCAAATTCCTTTTGGTCTATTCCTAGCACTTTTTTTGCCATCCAGCTTGTCCTATTGCAAGAGGATTGTGAAGACCACAGCAGTGTTTTTTATATTTTCCTCAATTAAATTAGATTTGGTTCAGGTGATCACCTAATCAGAAGCACATTAAACAGAGGTGTATTTTGGTTGGAATTTAACTGACACTGGAAAGGAATGGCTGTCAGACATGTAGAGATGCTGATTTTTAGAAAACTGTGCAGTGGTCTCTTAATTTTTTCCAGAGCTGTATATGAAGATTAAGGGCGACATGTATGAAGATCGGCGCGTCGGAGCGCCCGTTTTCGAGCACGCGAACGTGAAAGCTGCGCCTCATGTATGTCGGTGCCCGAGGTGCGCTCATACATGTGGTGTAAAGTCCCCTGCGCCTCGCCAGTGTGTGAGGCGCAGTGTGGGACTTAGGCGCAGACGGACTGCGCCTAACATGTATTCTGATTCGAGACAGGCTGGAAAACAGCGAGAAATCATTAAACATGTTAGTGAATAGCAAAAAGAGTTGTCTTTCAAATGAATCAATGAATAAAGAGAAAAATCAAAGCTGTCTAAAAACGATTAAATGTATTGAAAAAGTTGATCATTTAAAATTAAAAGGAACTTCCGGTTCCGGCGCTGCCGCGGGAGGATGTAGGTCGCATCGGCTCCTCTGCACCCGCCACCAGACCC
This sequence comes from Phyllomedusa bahiana, assembly GCA_025379985.1. Classification (NCBI taxonomy): domain Eukaryota; kingdom Metazoa; phylum Chordata; class Amphibia; order Anura; family Hylidae; genus Phyllomedusa; species Phyllomedusa bahiana. The sequence goes on from JAODAL010021879.1 coordinate 27,277, forward strand.
GCTCACTAGCTGCGAATAGCAGAGCTGACCGCCCGCCCGACACCGCGGGCACTCACCCGCGACCCGACCGCAGTCCGGTACGTTCTGCGCAGCACACAGAAGCCAGGAGCAGCACGAGACCTGCCGCTCTCTGCATCCAAGATGGCGCCAACTCCACAGCCTCAGCCCGCCAAGCCCCTACGGGATACCGCAGGTGAGCGGTCTGGCACAGGAGAACCCCTGGGGCAGCCAGAGACTCCCCTTAACCGGGATGGCCCCCGATTGATCCCAAAATAGCCCCTTCTGAGGGCACAACCTTCCAGGGCATTGACTATAAGCAGCTGGCCACTGAGGTGGCTAGGCAGATTGCGCCTGACCTACAGGCTGCTCTGGAAGCCACGGTGCAGGCTTCGCTGGCTAAGCTTCAGCAGGAAATACAGTCACATTCTAACAGGTTGGAGGAGCTGGAGTTAAGGGTTAACGACCTGGAGACAGATAAGAGCTCACTGAATGCAAAGCTAAAATTGTGCGGCAAAGCTCAGATTGTACAGCAAGAACGCATAGGGGACTTAGAAAACCGCTCCAGAAGGAGCAATCTGAGGATGGTGGGGCTCCCCAAATCCTTTAAACAAAGGGACTTACTAGATCTTTGCCAAGAGGAGATGCCCAGGGCGCTTGTTGTCCACCATAGCTGTCGCATTGAAAGGGCGCACCGCATAGGCCCAGAAATGGATCCCTCACAGTCACAAAACCAGGGTGCTCGCCCCAAACAACGAAACCGGACGGTGATCATGAAATTTCTGGACTATAACGACAAAGCGGAGGTACTTAGGGCGTATCGCAAGATGGGAGCTCCGCTATTGCTGAAAGGCCACAAGGTGCTCCTCTTTGAGGATTTCTCGGCGGAGGTTTCCTAGAAGCGCAGAGCTTTCAGCGGGATCTGCACAGCTCTTTTCCGCCAAAAAATACGGTTCCAGATCCTGTACCCGCCGACTCTAAAGGTGCTAGACCCCAACGAACCCCCGAGGTTCTTCACTGCCACTGCCGAAGCGGAAGCTGCACTCAGCGGAATATTGCAGGGGGAGACTTGGTCGAGAGCCTCCACTTCTTCCTTGGGACGGAGCTTGGGCGCGTCATTAGACATCCACAGGCAAAGACTCAGAGAAAACTCCTGGACTCAGTCATCGCCGCCGCATTCCCCCAAGGAACGTCGCCCTCCTAAGAGGAACCTTAACCTGGACTCTGATCAGGACTGAGACGTGGGCCACCTCTCTTCGTCTTACCTGCATCTGGTCATCAGCCGTGAGTTTTTACTGGGTTTCCCTAGGGGACAGGTAGCCTGTTACAAACTCAGCTACCCCTTTTACACTCCGCCCAGTCTGTTTCGGGTGATAGAGACTCTAATGTCGGGTGGGCTCAATTGGCCCCTTCACATGGTGGGGGGAGGTGGATGGGGTTGCCTTATGTAGGACATACTCTCGCTGGTAGAAAAAAGGAAGTCACTTCAACGTAATGAAAGGGTTAGCGTTATGGATATCTCCCTTACCCTTTCGCGTAGGAATGTTAATGTTTGCACTGTTGTGTTGTTTCCGATTTTACATGTATTGGCTTCTGTTACAAGATTGTGCCTTAACTGCATTAATGCCTCTTCCGCGCCCGTTCTCATGCCCTGAACTAGACTCGACCGGACTCTCCCCTCTCCCTGAATTCAGGAGACCTCTCATTCGGAAGACCCACTTGTATGGCTCTTGGGTATGAGAATTATCTCTTGGAATACGAAGGGGCTCCGCTCCCCTAACAAGCGGATAAAAATCTTGCGTCACCTTAAAAAGCTCCGCCCCGATATCGCATTCCTCCAAGAGTCTCACCTGACTGCGGACGATATCAGGCGTCTGGAGAAATTATGGGTGGGATGTGCCTTTGGCTCCCCTTCAGTTTCAGGTAGAGCTGGGGTAGTTACACTTATACACAAGAACTTCCCTCACGAATTGATCTCCCACAAACATGACGAGGAAGGGAGGATCTCACATCTGACTATCAAATGGGGAGGAGAGAACCTTAGCCTCTTCAACGTTTACGGGCCTAAAGGCCAAAGTGGCCCCTTTTTCCGGAAACTTGAAGAGATGATCCTGGGAGACCATAATCGATTTCATATTCTAGGGGGCGACATGAACTCAGTGCTAGATCCAACGGAGGATAGGAGGCAGGGTCCTTCCGTGACCGGCTCAGCCCCCAGGCAGGGAAAGGGAGTACTACGGCATCTGCTAGAGGCTACAGGCTTGCATGACTGTTGGAGAGAGAACAACCCTGATGGCAGAGACTTTACGTACTTCTCCCCAGTCCATCAGTCTTGGGCACGTCTGGATTATTTACTGGTCTCTGAGGGTCTTTTGGGTAGAGTTGAGCAAACACACATCCAAAGTATGGTCATATCGGATCACTCGCCGATCTCCCTAGATATAGCCGAAATGTTCCCAAAGGGATCGGATTTTATCTGGAAATTTCCCTCTTATTTAGCTAAGACAGACCAATTTGCTGACATGGTTAGGGGGTGGTGGGTGGAGTTCGCCTCCAACAATGAGCGCCATACCTCAGACGCCTCCCTATACTGGGCCACCGCCAAGGCAGTCCTTAGAGGCAGGATCATAGCGTACACGTCTGTGTATAGGCGCAAGCTGGCGACCTCCTTTGTGGAATCCTCAGAGAGGGTGAGAGAGGCCTACAGGACCTTCTGTTCGACTAACTTAACATCGGACAGGATCTTGTGGGAGGATGCCAAACGGGAATTTGAGCTCTGGGCAGACCGCAGGGAGGAGGTTCATAGGTCCTATATGCAATCCTCCCTCTTTAGACATGGGAATAAGGCGGGGAGAATTCTCTCTAGACTCCTCCGGGGATCATTTAAGCCTTCCCACATCACCTCCATCCGAACCTCAGGGGGAGATACTACTTCAGATCCCGCCCTGATAAATGACACGTTACGGTGTTTTTACGCCGATCTGTATGCGGCGGAGGAATATGAACACGAGGAGGATAGCTTGAATTATCTTTCTAAACTCAAGCTGCCTCAGCTGTCAGAATCTCAGAGGGAGGAACTAAATAGGGAAATATCGGAGACAGAGGTCAAATCTGCAATCCGCCACCTGAAGGTGGGAAAAGCACCGGGCCCGGATGGGTTCTCAGGCTAACTCTACCACATCCTAATGGAACAAGTGTCTCCAATCCTCAGTCAATTTTATAACGCCATACTGCAAGGGGGCCACATACGCCCTGAATCCAAAACAGCATTTATCAAGGTAATCCCGAAAAAAGGAAAAGACCTCCTCCTCCCCGCCTTGTATAGGCCCATCTCGTTAATTGATCTAGATCAAAAAATTTTGTCCAAGATAATGGCCGATCGCTTAGCAGAGGTCATGCCGTCACTGATAGGCCCCACCCAAAGAGGGTTTATTAAGGGCAGGGCGGCGGTGGGGAATATCAGAAAGGTCCTTACAGTGCTGGAAAGGGTTAGGCGTGAACCCATTCCTGGCGAACGGCCGGTTCTAGTGGCCATCGATGCAGAAAAGGCCTTTGACAATGTTCGCTGGGAGTGGCTTTGGCTGGTCCTGGACCGGGTGGGGATTTCAGGTAGCTTTAGGACCTTTCTGTCGGCCTTATACACTGACCCTGTCGCACGAGTACACACCCCGGGTTTCTTGTCTGCCCCGATACGTCTTCAAAAGGGAACTAGGCAGGGATGTCCCTTGTCCCCCCTCCTCTTCGATCTTGCCTTGGAGCCCTTGGCGAGACTATTAGAGGACTCGGATCTTTTTGAGGGTATAAAAATAGGTGGTAAAGTAGTGAAGACGGCCCTTTTCGCGGATGACTTGATTCTGTTCATGTCGGACCTGGTGCAACACCTATCTCGAGTTTTTGACGCTCTCACCCTTTTTGGCTCACTCTCTGGTTATAGGGTTAACCCTTCTAAGAGTGAATTGCTGGAAATCGGACTTTACAACTCGAAAACGAGCAAGTCCGACTTCGGCGTAGACATAGCCAAGGCCCCAAACCATATTACCTACTTGGGGATCAAGATAGGCCGCACCCCCGACACCATATACAAGCTCAATTTTCCCCCTATCTTTGAGAAAATTAGCCAGGAATTGAATCGGTGGAAACATTTGCCCCTCTCCATTGCGGGTAGATGCCACGCCATCAAAATTATATGTTTCCCGAAGCTGCTCTATCCTTTACAGAATATTCCCATTCTCCTAAGACACTCCGACGTGAACAGAATCAACTACAAAAACTAATGCTGGTTCCATCGAAGGGGGGACTTAACCTCCCAGACATAAGGGGCTATAATTTAGCCTGTTTGGGCAGGCATGTGGTTGACTGGATGTGGGGGCTGAGTCGCTTTTCCAACTGGGACCTGGAGAGGGAGTTGATGCTACCCTGGAACCCGCTGGCTCTTTTTCACACTAGGCCCTCCAAGCTGCCTCCCATGGTCAAGTCATCCTTTTTTCTCCGGGATACCATTCTTACCTGGAGGATGATCCGCAAGAACCTGGGTCTCTCTTTTACTATGTCCAAGCACCTGCCTCTGTGGGATAACCCTGATTTTCCTATGGGGCGGGACAACCCGATGTTCCGAAGGTGGAGGGAAAGCGGACTGGAGTCAGTCGCTCAGCTCATGCATATAGAAGGCAGGAGGTGGCTTACCCCTTCTGAGTTGCTAGCCAAGTTCTCTCTCCCGGGATCTCACACAATGCCTGCCTATCAGATACACTCCTTCTGCTCTAGCAGACTGAAGAATGTCTCCAAGGAAGTTTCTCCAAATACATTTGACGCTCTTATAGAGGCCAATAGGCATTCTTGTAGCTTATCTGGGCTTTACGGGGCGCTGAGGAGCTTATTCTTGACGAAACCTGATTCCCACGCCTTTCACTTTTGGAAACGGTGATTACAGGACGATCTAATCTCGGACAAGATCCTGGTGGGACTCAAGGCTGTCCGCAGACACATTGTCTGTGAAAAGTGGAGGGAATCCTTTCTCAAGATTCTTCATAACGCCATCTATGGCTTCAATCTCCCCCCCTCCCAAAAATTTCCAGATAGGAAACAACACTGCCCTAAATGTGGGTCTTTCAAGACAGATTTATGGCACGGGATCTGGGAATGCGACCGGGTACAAGCTTTCTGGGATGACATGATTGCCTACATTAGTCAGCATTTCGACACACCTCTTGACAAACATCACGACGTGCTGATTTTCCATTGCCCAAGGCCCTCAGAGACGGACGTTACTTGTCGAGATAGCACAGGTGGGACGGTACAGGCACCACACCTCCCAGGAGTAGTTCACATAGCCCTCGTAGTAGCAAAGAGATGCTTGCTTTAGGCCTGGCTTAAACCATCTCTTCCTCCTCTTTCCCAAGTGGTGAGACAGTTGAAAGATTCTCATCGCTGATAAACTGGAAACAGAGAGGAAGAAGGAGACACGCACGCCAAGTTTCTTTAAGCGGGGGCGCACCTTTATTGAATCTCACTTTTCCGACAGAGAAGTCACGGCCTTGATGCAGACGTTTCAGTTCACAACATGGTATTGTAAAGAGGGACTCGGCGGCACCTTGGGTCGACTGCAGGTCTGACGTCTGGATACATCTTAGATATCTTGACCCTTCCTCTGGGCCGGCCCTTCTAGGCCACACATTAACCTCCTGCCCCGTTCTCCCTCATAGCTCTGACAAGCCCAAAAGCTATTAACAGAGGCACAACTCTCTCAACGGGGTTCAGGCACTAGATAGGAGGGCAGTCGGGGAAGAGCTCGGAGACTCCCGAAAGTTGGGGTAGATTCTAGGGTAGATTTTAGGGGTGAAGAGGAAGAGGCACGTTAATTAATTAGTAGTGTTGAGCGATTATTATCGACAAAGTTGAAATCGGCATAGTTTTTATGGTGATCGGATTTTTTAGATCATGCGATAATTTAGGTTTAAATCTGTGCATCATCTATTAAGATCGCGCCATTTACGGCGCTTCCTGTAATTTGGCGGCCAGCAAAATCAGATTACAGAATAGAGCAGGGTGAGATGTGTTTTGGCGACGTCATGACTGGGATGTGTATGGTTGCGATTGGCTGGAAAAATCATGACCTCGTTTTACATAGAACAGCGTTTCCTTTTCAGCCTCAGTGTCTCTCAGCGTCTCAGAGGAAAGAAGGACGTGCGCTCTGCTTGTGTCCAAACAGCTCAGCGAAATTATTATATTTCTTCACAGAGAAACCTCTACTATACCTGTGATCCTTTTACAATTTATTTTAGATTAGAGATTGGAAGATTTTTATAGTTGGTAGAGAATTTTAAAGGGGCATCTACCACTGTAAAGTCACGGGGGGGAGCGGAGGGGGGGCCCTGCGGGCGAACACAGACAAGATCTATAAAGAATAGTGGATAAAGTTCACCAAGACTTAGTGTAGACATTGCAATAGCTTTATTATTAACAGTTTTCTATTGAAATATTTCCTGGATATTGGGCAGCCTGAACTTATAGGATACACATATTTTTAGTAACTGCAGGTCTCTTTGTTAGGTGCAAAACTCCATTTTTTATTATCAGTATACATTTCAGATAGGTGTTTGTGACGAAAACAGCCTAGTCCGCCGGCCCACTGGAGGGACGACGGCCTGACTTGGGGTGTATCTCGACCTTGCGCTGCCCTCTAGGGGGGTGCACAAGGTCAGCCAGATATGGTTCCACTGTTAACCCTGCCCACGCTGGCACAGGGAGACCAACAATGCTGCCACCAGTTCTCTGTTTAGTTATAAGCCCGGTCCGTTACCGACTTATAGCAGGTCAGGAACCACCCTTGGGTAGCTATATACTATAGACCGAGGATTGGGCGTGTGAGGCCGTTGATCAAGACAGACTAACTCAGATTAAAGTTTATAGTTTAATTAGCCTAGGGGGGCACACTAGACAGGTAATATGTACAGGATGGATAATAGTATACAGGTAAGAGGGTGCGAATACAATTTGGATTACAGACAGGGGCATTTAAAAATGGTCAAGTTACCTTTGTTGCTTGGTTCTGGGCTCACATGGAAGGCTTATGGGGCCTGGCTGCTGTGTATGATGCTCCTGGAAACGCTCTTGGGTTGCCCCCCTCTGGATCAACGGAAAGAGCCAACCCTGGCTCTGGCTTATATCTGTGAGGGGACAGCCCACGTGGCAGCCCCTACACACCCCTGGGGGACGGTCTATGAACTCCTCCCACTCAGGTCAGGCAGTTTCTGATACAAACCCAAAATGGACATAACTCGGCATGGCCTTGGCACAGACCGAGCCGGGGGTTTACCATCAGAACCAGCTGGAGCTACCCGACGCCTGGATATGAGACACGCCTATCTTATGGACCCCGTAGGTCCGGTTCTTGATATCTCAGTCCCCATGCGTCCTGGAAACCTGGAAATAGGGTGTGTGCGTGCTGGGGGTTCCATATTATGCGATATGAACTCGCCATGCACCAGTTATGAGCTGGTCGCCTATAAATCGATATGAAATATCGGAGACGACCCGACTGGATTGGATTATTGCAGTCTTTGAAGCTGGAGAGCTGGAGCTAGCATTTGTTCAGTGGGTAATTAAGGGAAAGGAGAGTTCTTTTCAGGTGCCCCCTGTATCCTGCTGTGCCAACTTCCTATGGAGAGCATTTACAATGGGCTTGATTACTATGTAAATTGAGCTTGTCCTGTGCTGGGGCAGCTGTGATCTGACTGATTAGATAAGGTTGGGGGAGAGAACTTCCTTGGGGGACGAAGTACAGTGAATTCTACCTCACAGTGTTCATTTTCAATTTTGCCCATTCCACCTTTGTTGATATATCCACCTTGTACTTAAATTAGATTCCAGCAAGTCAGCACAGGTTGATAGATGCCAAAAAATACCTTGTAATATCCGAATAAATTTCAGATACGTGTTTTTTGACTTTGGCGCACTACAGCTTTGTTCATTGAGGCACCTTGCACTTAAATGTGAATACTGCAATTTTTTAGTCACCACAGGTGAATTGATAGGTGCCAAAAAAAAACGTTTTTTTTTCCGAATACATTACAGATACGTGTTTTTTCACTTTGGCACATACAAACTTTGTTCATTGAGGCACCTTGCACTTAAATGTGAATACTGCAATTTTTTAATCACCACAGGTGAATTGATAGGTGCCAAAAAATACCTTTTATTATCCGAATACATTTCAGATACGTGTTTTTTCACTTTGGCGCAGGCCAGCTTTGTTGATAGATCTACTGTGCAGTTAAATTTGAATACAGCAATTTTTGTAGTCACCACAGATGAATTGATAGGTGCCAAAAATACCTTTTATTATCCGAATACATTACAGATACGTGTTTTTTGCACTTTTGCCCAGTCCAGATTTGTTGATAGAGCCACCTTGCAGTTAAATTTGAATCAGCAAATTGTTGTAGTTACCACTGGTGGAATTGTAGGTGCCAAAAAATACCCTTTTTTTTATCCGAAAACATTACAGATACGTGTTTTTTCACTTTGGCGCACTACAGCTTTGTTCATTGAGGCACCTTGCACTTAAATGTGAATACTGCAATTTATTAGACACCACAGGTGAATTGATAGTTGACAAAAAATACCTTTCATTATCCCAATCATTTCGATACGTGTTTTTTTTACTTTGGGGGCAGGCAGCTTTGTTGATAGATCTACTTTGCAGTTAAATTTGAATTTCAGCAATTTTGGGAGTCACCACAGGTGAATTGATAGGTGCCAAAAATACCTTTTATTATCCGAATACATTACAGATACGTGTTTTTTGCACTTTTGCCCAGTCCAGATTTTTTTTATAGAGCCACCTTGCAGTTTTTAAATTTTAATCCCGCAATTGTTTAGTTTACCACTGGTGAATTGATAGGTGCCAAAAAAATACCTTTTATTTTCCGAATACATTACAGATACGTGTTTTTTCACTTTGGCGCACTACAGCTTTGTTCATTGAGGCACTTGCACTTAAAAGTGACACCTGCAATTTTTTAGTCACCACAGGTGAATTGATAGGTGCCAAAAATACCTTTTATTATCCGAATACATTTCAGATACGTGTTTTTCACTTTGGCGCAGGCCAAGCTTTGTTTATAGATTTTCTTTGCAGTTAAATTTGAATACAGCAATTTTGTAGTCACCACAGGTGAATTGATAGGTGCCAAAAATACCTTTTATTATACGAATAAATTACAGATACGTGTTTTTTTCCCTTTTGGCCAGGCCCGATTTGTTGATAGTGCCACCGTGCAGTTAAATTTGAATCCAGCACTTGTGTAGTTTACCACTGGTGAATTGATAGGTGCCAAAAAATACCTTTTATTATCCTAATTCATTACAGATACGTGTTTTTTTTCACCTTTGGCGCACTACAGCTTTGTTCATTGAGGCACCTTGCACTTAAATATGAATACTGCAATTTTTTTTGTCACCACAGGTGAATTGATAGGTGCCAAAAAATACCTTTTATTATCCGAATACATTTCAGATACGTGTTTTTTGACTTTGGCGCACTACAGCTTTGTTCATTTTAAGTCATATTTATAATTTTTTGGGGTCATGTTGCTGTGAGATACAGCAATAATTATGGTCCTTTGGAACAGAAATGTGGCTTTTAAGTGGCATTTCTCCCTCACAATTTTTAACAGTGGCTGAGAAGTCATATTTATAATTTTTTGGGTCATGCTGCTTTGAAATGCAGCAATACTACAGGTCCTATTCTAAAAAATGTTGTTTCTAATAGACATTTGTTTTCACAATTGTCAAAAGTGGCTCATGGGTGATGTTTTTGAATTTTTGGGGGCATTTGCTGTGATATGCAGCTATACTACAGGCCCTATTATAAAAAAATGTTTTTTTTCCTAACAGACATTTGTTCTTCACAATTGTCCAAAGTGCTCAAGGGTCATGCTTTGAATTTTTGGAGCATTTTGCTGTGACATGCAGCTATATTTACAGGTCCTATTATAAAAAAAATGTTGTTTCTACAGGACATTTGTTCTTCACAATTGTCCAAAGTGGCTCATGGGTCATGTTTTGAATTTTTGGGGGCATTTTGCTGTGACATGCAGCTATACTACAGGTCCTATTATAAAAAATGTTGTTTCTAACAGACATTTGTTTTTCACAATTGTCAAGAGTGGCTCAAGGGTGATGGTGCTGTCAGAAACAGGAATAGGTAGGACACGTTAAGGCCCACATATTCCCAAAATGACTTGTTTTTGCAAGATCTTTAACATAGCTATCAATCCCTTTATTGAGATAACCATTAATTTAAATTAAAAAAAGATAAACAAAGACATGGTGGGATTCCACCCTATTTTAAAAATGTGTTTTCTAGAATTAAATTACTAAAAAACTTGCCTGTACAAAATAGCTGTTAAAAAAAATTCATCTAAAATGTACAAGGGAGGTACAGGAAAACTTGACCAGATGTAGGTTATTCAGAGGCATGGAGTATGGAGCACGGACAGAGAACAAAAGTACAGAGACCATTTCCTCCAGCACGTTGAGTAAAATGAGAAAAAGAATGCCAAGAAAAAGGGCACCTGGGTGTAACAGGAGCGTTAACCGCCAGTATTTCCAAGGGAAGCTCATTTTGGTCCGCACTTCATACGGGGGGGCAAGCGTACCCAGGTCTTGACTGTTTTACTGAGGAAGGCTGGAGTTCTCACACTTCCGCTTCGCCCCTTGCTTCAGCACGACAGTTTTCGTTGCTGCGTCATCAGGGCATTTTAACCTGCGTGCTAATAGATGACGGACGCCAGCCTGGGCTTTCACCGCATCCACTGTAACTCCGGCCCTGGGTCATGCTGTGGCACAGGACAGGTAAAAAGTCAATGTCCAGTGAAACTAAAATGGTGGTTGAAGACTCCTTTTTCCGGCACTTTTTAATCTGGGGGTCAGACAGGTTTAATGGTCATTCTGCGGTACAGGACAGATATTGTTAGTGTCCAGTTCAACTAAAATGGTGGTTGAAAGACCCCTTTTTCCGGCACTTTTTAATCTGGGGGTCAGACAGGTTTAATGGTCATACTGCGGTCCAGGACAGTTTAGTCAATGTCCAGTGAAACTAAAAGGGGTGGTTGAAAGACTCCTTTTTTCCGGCATTTTTTAAATCTGGGGGTCATGCAGGTTTGGGGCTCATGCTTTTAGCCTGGAAGGTATAGTTAATGTCCAGTTAAACTAAAATGGTGGTTGAAAAAATCCTTTTTCTGGCACTTTTTAATTGTGGGTCAGACAGGTTTAAGGGTCATGCTGCGGGTCCAGGACAGGGTTTGTCAATGTCCGTTCAACTAAAAGGGTGGTTGAAGACTCCTTTTTCGGCACTTTTTAATCTGGGGGTCAGACAGGTTTAATGGTCTTTCTGTGGCCAGGACAGGGACAGTATATGTCCAGTGAAACTAAAATGGTGGTTGAAAGACTCCTTTTTCCGGCACTTTTAATCTGGGGTCAGACAGGTTTAATGGTATACTGTGGCCCAGGACAGGGACAGTATATGTCCAGTGAAACTAAAATGGTGGTTGAAAGACTCCTTTTCTGGCACTTTTTAATCTGGGGGTCAGACACGTTTAATGGTCATACTGCGGTCCAGGCAGTTCTAGTCCATGTCCAGTTCAACTAAAATGGTGGTTAAAAGACTATTTTCTTCCGGCACTTTTTAATTGGGGGTCATGCAGGTTTTTTAGGGTCATGCTGCGTTCCAGGACAGGGATATTCAATGTCCAGTTCAGTAAAATTGATGGTTCAAAAAATTACTGCCTTCTGGAATTTTTTAAATTGTGGGTGATGCAGGTTTTAAGGGTCATGCTGTGGTACAAGACAGGGGTAGGAATGGTGTGGACTTTTTTTCTGTGGCTTTTATAGCCTAAGTGTTGTGCCTAAGATGTAGCAGGTATCCATTTGACTGTTGTGGCTGTTAATTTCCAGCTTCTCCAGCCCTGTTTGGGTGTAAGAATGAAGGTGTTGTTCTCTCCATAGACTTTAATGGTCATCGGAGATGATCGACTATCGGGCTATCGAAAAAAACCTTATCGATGGTGGCCGACTATCGACTATCGCCCGATGTCGATAGCCAACGTAATCGCTCAACACTATTAATTACACTCACCGGCCACTTTATGAGGTACCCCTGTCCAACAGCTCGTTAACACTTAATTTCTAATCAGCCAATCACATGGCGGCAACTTAGTTCATTTAGGCATATAGACATGGGCAAGACAATCCTCCTGCAGTTCAACCCAGGGATCAGTATGGGAAGAAAGGTGATTTGAGTGCCTTTGAACGTGGCATTTGGGTTTTTGGTGCCAGAAGGGCTGGTCTGAGTATTTCAGAAACTGCTGATCTCTTTCACGCACAACCATCTCTAGGGTTTACAGAGAATGGTCCGAAAAAGAAAAAACATCCAGTGAGCGGCAGTCCTGTGGGCGGAAATGCCTTGTTGATGCCAGAGGTCAAAGGAGAATGGGCAGACTGGTTCGAGCTGATAGAAAGGCAACAGTGACTCAAATAGCCACCGTTACAACCAAGGTAGGGAGAAGAGCATCTCTGAACGCACAGTACGGCGAACTTTGAGGCAGATGGGCTACAAGCAGCAGAAGACCCACCGGGTTTCCACTCCTTTCCCGCTAAGAACAGGAAACTGAGGCTCCAATTTGCCCAAGCTCATCGAAATTGGACAATAGAAGATTGGAAAAACATTGCCTGGTTTGAAAGAGTCTTGATTTCTGCTGCGACATTCGGATGGTAGGGTCAGAATTTGGCGTCAACAACATGAAAGCATGGATTCCATCCTGCCTTGTATCAACGGTTCGGGGCTGGTGGTGGTGGTGTCATGGTGTGGGGAAATATTTTCTTGGCACTCTTTGGGCCCTTGGTCCCAATTTGAGCATCGTTGCAACACCTTGTTGAATTATGCCACGAAGAATTGAGGGCAGTTCTAAAGGGCAAAAGGGGCCCAACCCGTTACTAGCATGGTGTACCTAAAGTGGCGGTGAGTGTAGTCATTCAATTATTTTACTATGTGTTATATTTTCTTTGTCTGTTGTTATCACGAGGTTTCTTACCTATTTTATACTACAGTCCGTGAGCTGACTTCTTGGTACGGAGACGATAAGGATTTTGATCTGTGACTCTTCGGATCCGTACCCACCTGCAGGAATTACTTAGGCCACCTATCAAAGATCTAGCCATATGCAGTTGTAGTTTATTTATGCCTTTGTAAAGTACCACTGCCATGATTTATGTTACTGACTCACTGCCATTGCCTATATCTGTATTGTTAACTGTGGGCTTTTGTTTGTCTATCTACAAAATTGTGTCAAAACCTTGAATAAAATATGTTATAAAAAAAAAAAATAATAATTAAAGGGAAAATATATAAGATCGCTCAAGAAATAAATATCAGCTCTCAGCTCCGTGAGGCATGGAGTATGAAAAAAAAAAAACTTTTTTATTAGGTGTAAACATTATCTAAAAAAGAGCTCAAACCTTGTAAAAAAATACATAAAAAAAATCACCCAAAAAAAAAATCAATAACGGCTACATCAGGAATTGGGATATTTAAAATTGCCCGGGGAAATACAGTAATTCAAATTCTGTAAGCGCTTCTCATTGGTCGACATAAACCAAGGGCCCAATCAGAATTGGAGCGACAGTGACCCATTATAACCTATGGAGTAGTATTGACCAATCAAATGAAAAGGCGGGACAGTTCAAAATACAGTAAAACACAAAGAAAAGAGCTGATTGGTTGAACTAGCGGGGGCTTGGCTATCATTTTTATTTGTTTATTTTTGTTACACCCATATTATTGCTCTTTTTATATACACATCGGCACAACTTTGTGAGTCTTATCATTTGATTTCTGCCATGTACAGTTTTATTACAGATTGCATTAGAAAAGCCATAAGAGCGTCACTTGCTCTCCCATTGGCCCAAATAATCGCGCCTATTTTAACTTAGCCAATCACAAACAGAGCTCGCTCTGTATTTCTTTTCCCCATAGAACTCTATGAGATAAGTAGCTCAACCGCTGATTGGCTAAGCAGGACGAGCCCCTCTTCCCCCCAACCAATCACAGTACTAGAATATTTACCATAGACAGTAATAACTTTTAGGGCTTCTATCACGCCCTTCTTGCTACACTCAAAATCGACGCACTACATATGATTGGTGGATTCATATCTGCCACCTGGTCTCACCCAATCAGCTCTTGTCTTAATTTTTAACTGTATTTTGAACTGTCCCGCCTTTTCATTTGATTGGTCAATGCTACTCCATAGGTTATAATGGTTCACTGTCGCTCCTATTCTGATTGGATGGTTTCTGCCGACCAATGAGAAGAGCTTTTAGAATTTGAATTACTGTATTTCCCGGCAATTTCCAATAGCCCAAGTCCTGATGTTGCGCCGGTCCCGGCGACAAACGGGTTGTTAGTGATTTTATTTATGGATGTTTATAGAAGGTTTCAGTTCTTTTACAGAGAATGTTTTACACCTAATAAAAACGATTATTTACTAATACTCCATGCCGCAAAGAGCTGAGATTTCAGTGCCCCCATCTCTCCATAGACTACAATGGGACAAAGTAGCTCGCGCTCTGATTGGCCGGGATAGCCAAGCCCCCGCTAGTTCAACCAATCAGCTCTTTTATTCATTTTTATTGTATTTTGAACTGTACCACCTTTTCATTTGATTGGTCAACACTACTCCATAGCTTATAATGGGTCACTGTCGCTCCTATTCTGATTGGCTGGTTTATGCCGACCAATGAGAAGCGCTTACAGAATTTGAATTACTGTATTTCCGGCAATTTCCAATATCCCAATTCCTGATGTTGCGCTGTTATTGATTTTATGTTAGTGATTTTATTTATGTACTTTTTTAGAAGGTTAGAGGTCTTTTTCAGATAATGTTTTACACCTGATAAAAACGTTTTTTGAAACATACTCCATGCCTCATGGAGCATATATATATATATTTTTCCTTAAATTTTAAATGATCAACTTTTTCAAAACATTTAATCGTTTTTAGACAACTTTGATATTTATCTTTATTAATGAAATAATTTTATAGACGACTCTTTTTTATTATTGTACTGTTGTAACAGTAGACCGAGAGCACATTTTGCCCCATTACGTTCTAGCTTCACTTCGCCTCCTCCAGCTCAGGTAGACCCCATTCAACGAGGTCTGCCTGTCGGAGCTGCAATGCGCTGCACTTTGCTGACCCACGATCAAGCATGCATCGAAGTATTCGAATGTGCCGCCTCCCACACCAGAACGCCCACACCGCGCCCATTTCATGCCCCTTCATGTTAGGCGCATCCGAAATTGGCAAAGGTTGCGCCTAACACCGCATCACTGCGTCCGACAGTGGATTCGGACGGGTGAGGCGCAGTTTCCGCCAGAAATCGGGCGCAAATCACGATCATACATGTCGCCTTAAGTATGAAACGGCACCCTGCACCCTACCCTACAGTGCAGTTTCACACAATTTTCATATATATTTATTTGAGCTTGAGGAACAGTTTTTTCATTTTTTTGCCTGTAGTAGGAGGTTTATGCTAAAATAAAAAAATTCTAATTTCATATAATGAAAATGAGACTTTAAATACTGATGATTATATTGAAAATAATGTGAATGAAAAAATAATACATTTTTTAAGAGCAAATTTATATACACACAATGATTTGTCCGATATATTGCACTCTATAAATAATAATAATCCCAAAAAACTTGTCTTTGGGGGTAAGATCTCGGTATATATTGTGCCCTGTTGTCTATGGGAAGGGGGATCTCTCACTATATACTGTGCACTCTTGTCTATTGGGGGTGATGTCTCCATATATACTGTACACTCTCATCTATTGGAGGTGATATCGCGGTATATATTGTAAACTCTCGTCTATGGGAGGGAGTATATATTGTAAGCTCTCGTCTATGGGAGGTGATAGCTCGGTATATATTGTAAGCTCTCGTCTGGGGGGGGCGGGGTGAAGTCTCAGAATATACTGAGCGCTCTCGTCTATGGGGGACGATGTCTCAGTTTTTTGTGTGCTCTTGTCTTTGAGAGGGGGGATGTCTTGGTATATATTGTGTCCTCTTGTCTATGGGAGAGGTGATGTCTCTTTATATACTGTGCACTCTTGTCTATGGGGGGGGTGATGTATCGGTATATACTTTGCACTCATCTATGGGTGGGGTGATGTCTTGGTATATACTATGCACTCTCATCTATGGGGGTGATGTCTCGTTATATACTGTGCACTCTTGTCTATGGGGGTGATGTCTTGGTATATATTGTCCGTTCCTTTCTATGGGAGAGGAGATGTCTCAGTATAAACTGTGCCCTCTGGTCTATGGGAGGGGTGATGTCTTCAATATATACTGTGCACTTTCATCTATTGGAGTTGATATCTCGGTATATATTGTAAACTCTCGTCTATGGGGGGGTGATATCTCGTATATATTGTGCGCTCTCGTCCATGGGGGGGGGGGGGGGGTGAAGTCTCAGATTAAACTATATTGGAATTATTATTTATAGAGTGCAATATATTGGACAAATCATTATGTGTATAAAAATGTATGCAGCTTTGCTCTTAAATGAATTTATTATTTAATTAAATATTTTTCCATTCACATTATTGTCATTATAATCACCAGTATTATATTCTTATTTTTTTTATAGATGAAATAGTTACTATTATCTGCAGTTTTACTTTTAATAATTATTGCCTCAATTATTGATTATTATTATACATTGAAGATGAGTTTGTTGTGCATTGAGCCACATTTGAACATATTGTGCAGTGATAAACAGGCACAGCTGTCTCACTGAAGATTGGTAGATTACCAAGATTTTGGGGTCCCCAACAAAGTAAGACAGGATGTGGGGGTCCGTGGCAGAAAAAATGGTTGAAAACCTCTAATTCAGTTGGATAGTTCAGTTACTAGACCAAGTGTGTATAGCTATGGACTTATAGTGGTAAGGTTCCAGAGACAGTGTCTATTCCCCTTCATCTCATGTTTAAGCCAAAACAAATAGGATGTTTAGGAAGGGAGAAGACCTGACAGCACCTGGAGTGGAGTGTTGTATACTGGAATTAGGGTATGTTCACATGGCATATTTGTGGGGTGTACTTTGGTGCGTAATTGTGCGGCAATGCACCCGAAATACACCCCGCAAATATGGTAAAGTCATAGCACTCAATTATTTGTCGTTTCCCATTGATGAAGTTTAGGCAAAATGCGCATTGGGTTGGTTTCAGGTACACTCCTTATATGATTTTTCTTTGGGCTATGAGGCCGTGCTGACAGTTATTGATAATTATGAATAAAGCTATATAATTTTATTATAAAAGATAAAGGTGTTCTGTGTTTACAGGTGTAATTTATATGAGTAGTAAAATCACCTATTTATGGTATCAGTATTGACCCGTTATCTGATAGGTATTTTTAAGGAGTAAAATGCTATCAAACCCGGCTGACAGTGCTTAGCTGCTAGGGGGACCAAACATCAGGAGACTGTTTGATTCAGTTTTGATGTAATATGTATGACCTGCTACCACTTCAAAAGCATCACTATTTACTCCCCAATGGAATTTTTCATCCTGTTTGTCTTTCAGTCATACTTGGCCAGACCAGACTGAACCAATCACCTGCATTTTATGAGACTTAAATAAACTGATTCTCTATTTCACAACAAAAATTGATGTTGTCATACATAGAATTCCTAGAAATAAAGTATCAATAATACGTTGGCTTTCTAAGAGCTGAGATTGCAAATCACATGAAGTCGCACAATTGAGCAATGCACATCCTCAACCTGCCACAATGCAGGAAGGATACCCAGGGTTGGAAAACACAAGATTGACCAAGAAAAGCAATAAGCTAATTGACAATTTCTATCACATTGATATGCTCTTTGTAATACATCTTTGTTACATTCTTTGCATATCAATATAAATGCAGTTGTCCCTAATTTTACAATATTTTGAAATAACATTGAATTTACAAAGCCTTAGACAGTTAGATCAGGGCTGGAACAAGGCACTTTAGGCAAACAGAATAACTAGCACCCAGGGAAGATTCAAATGTCTGCTTCTAACCTGACGCACGGTGTCTATGGCTGCAACCTCCCTAGTCAGGTGAAATTTAAATTGCGACATTTTTTGTTTGAGGTGCAGTATAAGTGACATGTTATCTTTATTCTGTCTGTCTGTACAATTCTGATGAAAGTTGGTTTACTTCATGCCTGTAACTGCGGCAACATTTGGACACACAGCGTCACATGTTAAGTCACAGCCCCTTTCACAAAGCCATAAAACTTTTAGTGATACCACAACCCATTTTTCAAACGAGATACAGAAGTGTCTAGAAATGTGGTATAAAGTCTGCATGTCATTATTGTAGGCGCAAATTGTGACAGAATTCTAGCATAACTGTCTTAATAAATGTGCCCCATTGTATCTGAGGCCAATGCCACTTGAGGTTGCACTATACATTGTGTTATATTCTGTTCTGTTCTCCAGGAGCTCTTTAATACTCTAAATACTTGTATGCTTATTGATGGAATTCCTTGACAACAGTTTATCTCATTTATTTATGGGTCCCCAACATTATGTCTAATAAAACCTGTTGCTCGTGATTTAAGACTTAAGCCCGCTCTTGTCACCTGCACCTCAAGAACATCTCCAGAATCCATCCATTTCTCACTGTGGAAACAACTCAAACTCTCATTGTTGCTCTTATTCATTCTCGTCTTGACTACTGTAACTCCCTACTTGTTGGACTCCCCCTCTGCAAACTCTCCCGTCTCCAGTCTGTCCTCAATGCAGCAGTCAGGCTTGTCTTTCTTTCCAGCCGCTATACTGATGCCTCTACCCTGTGTCAGTCTCTGCACTGGCTGCCTATTCAGTACAGAATACAACATAAACTCATCACTCTCACACATAAGGCTCTCCACAGTGCTGCACCCCATACATCTCCTCCTTATCTCTGTCTACCACCCTACCCGCTCTCTCCGCTCTGCTACTGATCTAAGACTACACACCTCACTCATCCGAACCTCCCATGCCCCACTCCTAGATTTTGCACGGATTGCACCAGTTCTATGGAACATGTTACCCCATGTGTTCAGGCACACTCACAACCCTCACAGTTTTAAGTGCGCTCTGAAAACTCATCTTCTTAGACAAGCCTATCAAAAGTCCCTAATTGTCAACCCCCAAATTCTGTTACAGATTCGTCACTTCCTGCACTTTGGCACCCACAGGCACTTATCTGTATATAGATGTAATGGTTGGGATGGCAGGTTCATCCACATTTTATGTATACTACCCCATATTTATTTAACCTGGCTGGTCCATTGTAAACCAAGCACTTGTCAGCCTTTGTTTCACCCATACACCCTAATAGATTGTAAGCCCTTGCGAGCAGGGCCCTCACACCTTGTATCTCATTTGTCAGTAGCTTTTTTATAATGTAATGTCTGGTTTGCCTGTGCTTATCCCCTCTATATTGTAAAGTGCTGCGGAATATGTTGGCGCTATATAAATAAAGATTATTATTATTACATTGAAGTTTGAACCAAATAACATCTAATCTGTTTTAGAAGCCTTAAAATGGTAAGTTTCTGAGGCTCTGAAATGATCACTAGTATTGTGCAATACGATATTATCATCTGTTGGTTTCATGAACATTCCAATAAGTCATAACGTTAAAATCACATGAAATGCTTAACATTGAATGTCTCAAGACAACGGTACCTTCCAGGGTTGGGGTATACTATGCTGCAAGTAAACAGTCAGTTTTTAAAGCTGTGCTGGAGGCAGAAATATAAGCAAGCTGAAGGATCTGAGTGACTTTGCTTAACTTGTGATGGCTATGCAGTTGGTTCAGAGCATCTCCAAAATATCAAGTCTTTAGGGGTGTTCCTAGTATGTAGTGCTTAGTACTTACAAAATGGGGTTCAAGGAAGGACAATCAATGACAGGGTTGTGGGCATTTGAAGCTCACTGGTGCATGTGGAGAGAGAAGTCTACTCTGTGTGGTCTAGTCCACAGAAAAACACAAGTTGTTGAAAACGTTAATGTTGGCTATGATATAAAAGTGTCAGAACAAAGAATACACCTCAGGATGCTTTTTATGGGGTTCCTAGTGGGGCTGACCTATTGGGAGGGGCTCTGAGAGGCAGATATGGAGGGACATATGGTCATGGACCATTCTGTTACTCACATCTCCTCTGCTGGTAAGAAGCAAATGATCCTGGGGGTGTATTTTAATTACTATTGTGTTCTGTTTTAGTCACATGCTGCTGCACCAACAAAGTAACAAGTAACTCTACCTGACTCTGATCTCTTTCATTGTTGCTGTTTTTTGACGGATTAGGTCTGCTATATAAACACAGCTAGTTCTTTCATTTGTTACCTGGTTCTGTCCAGCTACTATGTCCTGTGAAATAGGTATTGTAATCCATGGCACTCCAGAATAGGGCATGCATGAGATATAGTTTTTACTATACAAAAGTGAAAAGTTACCCACTGAAAGCACCACCGTAAAGTACTTTGTATCCAACAGTGCAGTTGATTCTTGGACCCATCGTACATCTACTGTACGTGACTGCATATGTCTCTTGCTTTCTGACTCTATTTCTCGGTCTTACTCCTTGAAAAGTAGACCTTGACCTGCAATGCCCAGAGGTTCAACATGTCTAGGGGCCTACTTAGCCCAAGAGCTCTCTGGGGATCTCCCCTATTCCATTTTGGGTCAGTCCAAGCCTGATCATAGGTTATGGATGCTTCATAGTGTCATGATGCGTGCCACGTTCCCCCTCTGGACTGCATACACGGCCAGTACCCACCTCCCTCTGCTCCTGCCCTGCTCCGGCCCTCTGGTTGTGACCAGCGCATGCTGGCTCTTTAATGGCTGGCCACACACCTTCATTAGGTCACTTCCCCCTGCAACCTATGCCAGATTGTTGTTGCTTGTGCAAGAGTTTCTGCTTAGTTGTCTGTCTGCTGTATCTCCTGGTTTGGCCCTCTGCTACTTACTTTTGACTCCCTCTTGCCTGCCGCCTGCCTTGACCTCTTTGCCTGTGACCCGGCTATGTCTCTGCCTGCTCCTAGTGTACCTCTTTTTGATACCTTGGCTGACACCGCGAGTGGCCACGTCAAGGGTAGCGACCTGAGAGTCCTCCACAACCAAGTCCACACCACCATGAGGTGGGCTCTGGTGAACACCAGGGGACTCCTTAGATTCCTCTCCTTGGCATGGTCAGTGTCATCTCTTGTGGTCACCCAGCGGATCCAGACCGTAACACATAGGTTCCAATTTCAGAAAGGATAGGTTTGGTGAGACAAAGATTTCGTCACAATGTTTCGCCGATATTGCCTTTATCAAATGACATCTGTATGGAAGTAAAGGGAAGTAAGCACACATGCTCAGAGGTGCTCAGCAAGCTGTGGAATCGGCAGAAGGAGAAACAATGAAACAAGTGCTGCAGTGCTCAGAGGAGTTCATTGTGCAACCTTCCCCATACTGCTATATCGCCAAAAAATTGTGATGGAATCTTTGTCTTACCAAATATGTCATCTCTCAACTAGAACCTATTAAGTATCTGTAACCTTTAATTTATAAACCTTTAAATTATGTTGATTTACAGAGGTGCTTTTCCTGTGTAACTTTTCACTTTTGTATAATAAAAACTATACCTAATGCAACCCCTAATCTGGAATGCCATGGATTACAGTACTTATACTATATGGACCCTGGGGTCTTTTCAATAGAGCTCCCACTGTTGAAAATAAGGAGTGTATAACTATTTGCCTACAATGTCCTGTGGAACATGCCTAAAACAGCCATGCTCAAGGTCTCTTCCAAGTTTTGACCTGGTTTGCTCCTAAACTCAAAAATTCAAAAATTCTTAACACTTCATCTGTTATTTATTCTACAGTCCTATGTCTACACCTGACAGTTCCCCTAAATTACTGTCCTGCTTCTGTTTCACAATCTGAAAATTGTCTAGTCAATTTAGACAACAATTATGTTGAATAATTTAGGGTCTTGTAAGATGTAATTTATTTGAATCATGTAATGCACTGTATATCATATTTGTTGTGCATTCAGTTATATATTGTAAGTTGATAATACTTTGATTTTAGAAGTATTAACCTTTTAAGGACTTTTTCCTTTTTTCCTTTCAATTTTTTTTACATATATTCCTGTCTTCCAAGAGCAATAACATTTTTATTTTTCCGCTGACACAGCTATATAAGTGCTTCTTTTTACGGAATGAGTTATATTCTTTTAATGGTGCCGTTTAACTGAAATTTTATAGGGTTGTTTCCACTGAGTTCATCAATAAAAATATATTACATGCTTTCTTTATTCTGCAGGTCAGTATGATTTCAACCTTACAAAATTCATATAGCTTTTGTTATGTTTTACTACTTTAAAAAAAATAAACTTTAAAAAAATTAAATAAAAATTGCTTTGCCTCTACACCTATAATATTTTATTTTATGCTACAGGAGCTGTGTGATAGCTTGTTTTTTGCAGTGTGGGGTCTAATTTTTGTTGGTGTGAGCAATTGTTTGGGTGTTTGGGATTACCAAACAAACAAAATTCTTGTGTTGGATTTTTTTCTCTTTTGTTATGTTGTTTACCTCACAGGCTAAATATGATGATGTTATATTATATAGAACTTTTATGGATATGTTGATACCAATTCCGTTAATTTTTAAATTTTTGGGTGAATGGGGAAATGTTTTTCTCTCACTTTTTATGTAATTTTTTTAAAGATTTTTTACATTTTCCTTTTAACCCCTTTCCAACATTTGACGTACCAGCATGTCATGGTTGAAAAGGGGTTCCTACAAATTAACATACTTGTACGTCATGACCACCGTTCAGGCTCGCAAGCAGAGCCCACACAATGAGCACATGGAACCAGCTGTATATTACAACTGACTTCATGCGCTATCAGCAAGGACTGGAGCTTACTCCAGTTGCGGCTGAATAACCCCTTAGATACCATGGTCAATTGTGTGATCACGGGGTGCTAATGACTTTCATGGCAACCTGGAAGCCTAACTAAGGGCATAGTGATTGAAAACTTCAATATGTATTGTATCAGAGATCCAAGTTGACAAATAAAAAAAAAGTATAAAAGTGAAAGAAAGATGAAAAACACAAATACATAAAAATAAAGTAAAACACGCACACCAGCCTTTCCCCATTACAAATGCAAATCGTGCCAAAAAAGATTGTAAATTAAAGTAAACATATTTAGTATCACTGTGTGTGTAAGAATCCAGCCTATAAATCTGTCATGTTATTTAACCCGCATGAAAAACAAACCAAAAACAGTTCCAGAATTGCAATTTATTTTTGTTCATCCTGCTGCACATTAAATGGAATAAAAAGTGAACTAAAAGTCATATAAATCCCAAAAGGATACCAATGAAAAAAAATGCAATTATACAACGCTGTATATGGAAAAATTAAACAGTTATGGCTATCAGAAGAGAGCAATACAAATTGTTCTACACAATAAATTTTTTTTTTAACATGCTACAACATAAAAAAGATAGAAATTTGGTATCGCTGTAACTGTATCAAACAGTGGAAAAAATAACATGTTATTAATACTGCATGGTAAATGCTGTATCAAATGCGATCAAAAAGTCATGTCTCCGAAATGGTATCATTGAAAACATCAACTCATCCCACAAAAAACAAGCCCCTACACAGCTATGTACACAGAAAAACAAAAAAGTTATGGCTCTCAGACTATGACAACATAAAAGCACTTTTTTACAAATACATTTCTATGGTTTAAAAGTAGTACTTGCCAATATAAAATTGATATAGTTGTAATTGCACTGACCCATACAGTAAATTTATCCTGTCATTTATACTGCATGGCGAATGAAGTAAAGAAGAAACCAAAACATCACTGGAACTGCTGTTTTTTTTTCCATTTTTGCAGCCTAATGCTAAAAAAAACTGGGAAACACCTCGAATGCACAATACATTCCTAGATTAATTTACTAAGCAATGTTAAATCCAAAATGGGGTGATTTCTAGAAGGTTTCACCTGTTCTTGTACTTTGGGGGCAGGAGGTAAAACAGGAGACATGGTAGTGATGGAAGTATTCTCAAGGTCTCCAGCAACCATGTTCATTAATCGGCACCCTGTGATCTTGCTGTGGGGATGCCAATCAGAATGAGAAACCGATACATGACGTGTCAGTAAGGTGGTAAACATGCAACTGTTTGTACTGTGCCCTGTGCCCAGTACAGCTGTAATATAGTATATAATGATTTCATTGATCTCAATTACAGCCTACTTAGGCCATATAGAACAGGATATGCACAAACGTTGCAAGGACTTGAATACTAAGTCTCTGGCAAGTCTTTTGATAAAAAATAATCTTTTTTTATTTAATGGACAAGCCCTATTAGTTTTGTCTTTTTTCACACATAATAATAATAATCTTTATTTATATAGCGGCAACATATTCCGCAGCACTTTACAATATAGAGGGAATAAAGCACAGACAAACCAGACATTACAATTATAAAAAAGCTACTGACAAATGAGGACAGCGGTGTGAGGGCCCTGCTCGCAAGAGCTTACAATCTATTATGGTGTTGGGTGAAAAAAAGGTGACAAGTGTTGGTTTACAATGGCCCAAAAGCATGTTACTAAGATGGGGGTAGTATACATAAA
Source organism: Phyllomedusa bahiana (assembly GCA_025379985.1). NCBI lineage: Eukaryota > Metazoa > Chordata > Amphibia > Anura > Hylidae > Phyllomedusa > Phyllomedusa bahiana. The sequence continues at coordinate 52,039 of JAODAL010021879.1, forward strand.
ATGTGGATGAACCTCCCTCCCCCTACATTTTTATACAGGAAAAGTCCCTGGGGTCCCAAAAGTGCAGGAAGTGACGAATCTGGCAGAATTTGGGGGGGTTGCCCAATTTGGGATTTGATGGGCTTGTCTGGGGAAGTTGAGTTTTCAGAGCGCACTTAAAAAATGTGAGGGTTGTGAGTGTGCCTGATACATGGGGTAACATGTTCCCGAGAACTGGTGCAAAACGGGGGAAAAATTTGGAGAGGGCTGGGGGTTCGGATGAGTGAGGTGTGTAGTCTTAGTCAGTAGCAGAGCGGAGGAGCGGGGGTGGGGGGTAGAAGGATTGGGAGGGTGTTATGGGGGGTGTGCAGATGTGGAGAGCCTTATGTGTGAGGTGATTAGAAAAAAATTCACGAAAATTTAGTTTAGTGAACATTTTTACTTAATAATGCATAACTGACTGCAATGTCTTTTTGCAAAATTTTGTTTTTGATGGTTTTTCAACTTACAAATTAGCACAATAACCAGTTTTTCCCAAAGAAAATTTTGGTTGGGTTTTTTTTAAAGGAAACAAAAAACATTTTCGTTTAAATGTAAAAGGTTTTGTTCCCTTTAAATTTGTTTCCACTGCAAACTTTTTCCAGTATCAGTCATTTTGTGCCCATTGTCCAGCAAATGTGAGCATATGCTTGTCCTCGTGTTGACCAAAACAGCTAATATATCAGCCAATATAGTTCATTTTTCAAAAAAAGGGGTTTATGAGTCATGCCTCCCACTTTTCCTTGGAAGTAGCTGTTTTTAAACATGTCATAATGTGTGTATAATTAATTCTGAGTTTGAGTGAATACATTAGCAATCAAATCTCACACAAGTATGAATACAAACAGTGTGGATTTTATGCCATATATTTTAATTTTTCTTTGGCTAAAATAGGTTGTCTGAATAATTTAGTTTCTAAGAACTGGTCTTAAGGGTGAACCACCTAGAGTAGCCAGCTGCATGCTGCAAGCACCATGGTATTTTGCAGGTTTATGGCTAAAATTTTTGTGGATGAAGTTTTGGCTCCATGAAGATGACCATGGGGCCAGCATGCCTGAAGCTCGTCATGTCTTTTCAACTTTATGTGCTTCCTTGGAACATGCATACAGTTGAAAACTATGGTGGAGCAGGCAGCCAAAAACTTCTTGCGCTTCTGATAAGTCTTTTGACCCATAGGCCTAGCCTATTGCCTACTAGAGTAAGTGGTTCATGGACGTGATGTGGCGATATTATAATATCGCCACACTTCTGTGTCTTCTAGGCTGCAAGCCTAAGGTACCCTGTCTCAGACTTCCAGCCTAGGAGATGTTGGGAGCAGTGACCTGGCATAGGCAGCATGGTGGCGTCATACACAAACTCCAAGAACAAGCTGTTTGGTGGTGCAGCTTAGAGAGGGGAGTACCATTTTTGTCTTAATTAGTCATTTGGTCTTATTTAGAATGGGTGGACCTTTATACCTACAGTATCTACAGTGGGCCTATATACTGCCTAATTGGCTACAGGGGACCTATATCTCTACCTACCTGTTTGGGACCTAAATACTTACTTACAAAGGGCCTATATACCTACTTACCTACTGGGGGCCCATATGTCTAAATACTGGGGGTCTACATAACTCTCTAACGATTCTCATTGATTCCTATGTATAACAGCGTTGTAGTTCACACATGACAAGGTTTTTACGCATATTTTGGACACTGTAAAAGAAGTGTCATGTCAATTCTTGAAGCATTTTTAATCTCGCGCTGTTTTTGATGCTGTTTTTGCCCTGGCTATTAATTTGTATGAGTGTTGGAAAGCCTCGTCGAGAAGCTTGTCAATAACCTGATTAAATACCTTATCTGAAACAGCACAGCAAAACCTTGTCAGAAGTTAAAAGGAAAAACTTGATCAAATCCTTGTCAAAATTTCATCTAAAAAGTTCTGCATTGAGGCACTTTCAGAACCGGTTTTGACGCTGATTTGTACTCTGAAAATTCAGTGTCCTCAACAGCCTTGTTAACATAGCCTAAGGTGTTTGTGTTGAAAATTCTGCAGAGACGAGTTGTGACCAGAAGTCATCATGGCGGTCTAGGCTGAATTGAGAAGAAAAGGGAAAGAGGATAATTCCCGATGGAGAAGACGTCACTTGTGAGTCCCTGGATGTCATTGCTTCTATGTTGGATAAGTGCTGTTTTCAGTGTCATGTGTTGGTGACCTGAACTGGTAACTTGTAGCTTACACCGTACAGTTTAATTGACATGTTTTCTCTATTCTGTTGGTCAGTACGAATTCAAAGGCCAATGAATACCGCCACATTATCATTGCATGTCACTTCTACATATATCATCTTAATATTACTGACCAAACCTATATACTAAGACCAGTATTACCAATAACAACAATATTCAATATTACCACCACATATCACTATCATATACTTATTAATATTACCATACTGTCACTCTTAAAATTAATATACAAAGACCAATGTCACCAATAACAACAAGATACAAAAAACTAATAATACTGCCATATCATTATTACATATCATCACCATAAAGTAACTGAATATTACCATAATACCAATAATAATACAACTATAAATCATTACACTAAGATCACTATTACCACCATATAGTGAACATATAGTGTTAGATATGAGTGTACACAGTTTCTGCAGACTGTATATTACTGCCATATAGTGGTAGATACCAGTTGAACACCAGCGCTCTGCAGATAATAGATGATTACAGGGTTGTTAAATCCAGGAACTAAGAGGTGAAATTGTCTTTGACTGGAGTAATTCACTTTCCATTGTCTTCTCCTTCCGGTCCAGACCGCTGTGATGACTTCTCCCAGTCACCACTTGTCCCTGCAGAAATTACCCCACAAATATCTTAGACTCTTCACTTTTCTATCATCTTCTCACCTTTGTCGTCCTCTATATACCAACTCCCTTATATGCCAACTCCCCATCAATAGTCCTCCAAATAGTAATAATAAAGAGTAATAATGCCCTACACAGTATCTGTGCCTCCAAACAGTGAAAGTGCCCTCAGACAATTATATGGCCCCAGTTTGTACCACCAGTAGGTAAGTAGGCAATATACTAGGTAGATATAGCCTCCAAAATTAGGGCCCATGGTAGGAAGAGTTGGGGTGGTCCCGCTTCTGGGCCCCGCGGGCGCACCCGTGGCTCCCCCCGGGTGCCTCGGGGGGGTGGCGTGCTGGCCAGGGACGAGCATGGTTTCCGCGGCCTGTAAACTCCCCTGACATCGCCCCTGTGGTCCGGCCCCCTGCCGGCCGAGGCACGCGCACCCGCTCCCAAGGGCGCGCGCTTGTTCTTGTAAATTTAAAAGGGCCCAGGTCCCGGTAATTGGAAATTTCCCGGGCGTTCCCCCTATTTTGGGTCCTCCAAAAATTTTCCCTTGCTGGATCTATGTTGCCTGTGCCCTAAAAAAAGGTTTCTTTAAGTGATTCTTGCCTTACCGTGTACCAGCCCTCTTGTCGTTTTCGACCCCAAAACCTCTGCCCCCTGCCCGCCTTCCTCCCTGTTCACGACCCGAACCATTGCCGCCCCCCTGACCTTTCCCCTGCCACGACTGATTTTTGGGCTTACGATTTTACCCGTGCACCTGGGCCCCCAAACGCAAGCCCGCCAGTCAGGGGTAGGGGCCCTGTGGTAAAAACCGGGACCTACTTAGATTCCGCTCCCGGGGCCGGTTGTTGCCATCGCTTGCGGTGGTCCAGTGGATCCCTACAGCCGTTACAGATAGATCAGCCATGGTCCGCCAAATGCCCCTGCCAAGTCTTGCGGACTCACGACCCTTGTCCCCCAATAGTGCGAGGTTGCGCAAAAAGCACAGCAATTGGGTCTAATGTCTAATGGGTTTGGCACAACCTCGCCGTCTACCTCGTCGGCTCCCCATTCCAGAAGTCTCCGCTGCCCCCTCCCAGATTTTCCCCGAAGAACCCATGAGGTGGACCGGGCCCTTTTCGGAGTTAGAGTGTCCGTGCTGGATGGAGTTTTGCCTCTACGCGCCAGTCCGGACTTTTTGAGGGTTGTCCCGCCAGGTCCCCAAGCGGTTGGGAAACGCCCCGACCTGGTTTCCGAGGAGAGGCGTCCCCGGTGCTCAGTTTCCTCTCCCACGATGATGTTGCGTGGGTCCCTGCCTTCCTGGATCCGGCTCCCCGGGAACTCATTCTGCCCCCCTGGTGTCTCGCTATCACTTGCCTGTCTGTTGGAGAAGCCGTTGCTTTTCTTTTTCTGTAGTGGGGAGCTTCTTAGGACTCCCATTCGTTTATAACACGGCCAGTGGGCCCTCCCCTGTAGGAGTCCTACAAGGAGAAGTCTCCCTTTAGTCCCGCCTCGTGCTTTTGCGTTGTTGGGGTACCCTGGCTGCAACGTCACGCCCCTAGCTTGATTTGGGAAAACGGGAAGTCCTGCTTGGGGTCAGGGGTGCCCGGATCTTGTTTGGTGGCCCACACCGGTTCCCTCTCCTCCCAGTCTTTTCCATCAAGCCTCTAAAAGTTGCCGTGGAGACCAAAGGGTTTTGGGAGTATTCTCGGAGAAAAAAAGGGTGAGAAGTCCACCCCCTTGGCCATATGACTGTCCTAGTTCCCTTTTCCCCCAAAAAGTCCCCCAAAGGGGTAGGGTCTACCCTCTGTCAGTGCCCCAGACTCAGGCCATGTCGGTCGTTCAGGAAATTTGTTGAAAGGTTTCTAGCAAGTCCTCCTCTCTCCGGTGCTGGATTTTCTTCGTCCAAAAAAAGGCGGGGGTTTTTGTCCGTTTGTGTGTTAAGGGGGCAAAAAAGATCAGGTGAAAAGAATCGCACCCTCTTTAAAACCCCCATAAAACTCTCTTTGATGTTCCGTGGAGCCAAGGTGTTTACCAAATTGGACCTATGTGGTGCCTATAACCTCATCAGAATTCGAGAGGGGGACGAGTGGAAAACGGCTTTCAACACGTGGGACGGGCATTTCGAGTATCTCGTGATGCCTTTTGGGCTATGCAACGCCCCAGCCGTATTTCAGGAGTTCATCAATGACATATTTCGGGACTTGCTGTACACCTGTGTCATAGTATATCTGGACGATATTCTGATTTTTTCCCCTGACATACAGACTCATCAAGTACGCCAGGTTCTGCGACGTCTGCGGAACAATCGACTGTATGCCAAGCTGGAGAAGTGTCGGTTCCACCAGGCCAGCCTTCCTTTCCTTGGGTACATAGTCTCCGATCGAGGTCTGCAGATGGACCCAGCTAAACTCTCAGCGATCCAGCAGTGGCCACGACCTGTCGGTCTTCGGGCGATTCAACGCTTCCTAGGATTCGCCAACTACTACTGGCAGTTTATTCCCCACTTCTCTACGCTGGTGGCTCCCATCGTGGCTCTCACCCGGAAGAACGCTAATCCGAAATGTTGGCCTCCTTCTGCCGAGGAAGCATTCTCCCAACTGAAGACAGCGTTTTCCTCAGCACCTATTTTGGTCCGTCCGGATCCAGAGAAACCCTTCAGCCTAGAGGTGGATGCCTCTTCCATAGGAGCAGGGGCGGTCCTGACCCAGAAGGGCCCTAAAGGCAAAACCGTCACTTTTTTTTTTCCAAGACCTTCTCACCGGCAGAACAAAATTATGCCATTGGAGATTGGGAGCTGTTGGCCATAAAATTGGCCCTGGAGGAGTGGCGACATCTGTTGGAGGGAGCTCAAAATCCGTTTGATGTCTTCATAGACCATAAGAATCTCCAATACCTCCAGACGGCCCAGCGTTTAAATCCTCGCCAGGCCAGGTGGTCTCTTTTTTTCTCACGTTTTGATTTCAAGATCCACTTCCGACCGGCCGAGAAAAATTTCAAGGGCAGATCCCCCTCTCCGTGTTCTGACATTCCCGGGGAAAAACCAGATTCGCACATCATTGGTCCTGAACGGCTGGTTCGGGTGGTCTGGGATCTCCGTGCGTTCCTGGGAAAAAACTACGTGGTCCCGACTCGGAGGGGAATTCTGGATTGGGGGTAGTTCGCTTCGGGCGGCCCCCCCGGGAATGGAATTCCTAGCCCTTATCTCGCGACACTACTGGGGGCCCAACCTGCTCCAAGATGTGAAAGGGCTTCGTTCTCTCCCGCACCACATGTGCTCAAAAACAAGGTCCTCGCCACCCGGCCCGCGGCCCTTTGTCTTCTGCCTGTTCCGGGTTCCTGGAAAAAAACTAGGATGGGCTTCATCCGGACCTTCCTTCTTCCCCTGGAAAAATCGGTCATTGGGTGGTCACGACGATTTTCAAGATGTCCCACTTTTGTGCCCTTCCTGGTCTCCCCTTTGTCCCCAATTGGCGGGCCAAACTTCTTCCATAATTTTTGCCCTGCATGGTTTTTCCATCCCACTCGTCTCGTCAAAGGGTCCAAATTTTTCTCTAGTTTTGGCGTTCCCTAGTTCCGCTTGCAAACAAACTAGACTTCTAAACCGCGTACCTCCCGACAAAGGGAGGGGGAGAGGGTGAAATGGAAAGTAGCCTCAAAGGGGTTTCCCCGTCCTTGTGGGGTTTCAAATTTCTTAAAAAAAAACAAAGGACGATTTCGAAGAGCGATGGGCCCTTTTTCTCTCCCCGGGTCTGCCGTGAACCTGCACCGTTTAGTTTTCGGTTAAAAATCAATTCCCAAACCCATGCCCCCCGTTGCAAGGCGACACTGAAATGGAAAATAGCCCCAAAGGGGTACCTCTCCTTGTGGGGGTTCAAAAAAATTTTTAAAAAAACAAAGGGTTTTTCACCGAGAAAACACAGCACAAAGTTCTGTATGAAAAGCTTTTGATTTTTTCACAAAAATGGGTTTTTTTTTTACCCTTTTTCAAATGAGTGATAAGAAACATCAAAGACCTGGCTGTGAGGGGCTTTTTGGCAGTCTTTCTTGGCCCCCTCCAGCTTTAGGAATGTTGATCACAGGGTTAATTCTGACAGGCGCCTCTTGGATACAGCAAACTATTAAAAACTACTACAGACGGCCTTTTGTTTAAAAACATTAAAAACCCAAAAAGGGTTTTTACATACATTTTTAAACATGCTTTTATATATAAGTAGGGTGCCAATTAGGAAATATATAATAATATATATAAATAAAATATAATATTTGAAAAAATGTGAGGAAATATAATAACAAATACTTTAAAAATAGAAAAAACAAAGGATCACACATATTTTCCTTTAACCCCAACCACAACACCCCCCCTTGAGACTTTGTTCTTTTTTTATCTCCCCTCTATCCTTTTTTTTCCCTATTCCTCTTTCCCTATTCTTGTTTTTTTGCGGAAAGTCCCCTCCCCCTTGACAAGGGGGGCCCCTTAGCCCCCTTGATACGCCCTAGCTCCCCTAAAACCTTCTATGGTCTAATTCTTTGAGACTTTGGGGTTTGCAGAGGGGAGTAGATGATTTCTGGAGCATTTCCCTGACGTAAAATGGTCTTCATGGAAATTTTTTTTGCCCTTAAAATGTCCCTCATCAAAGGTGCGGGCTTTGGACGGGCTGAAGCTGGGTAATGTCGCTGTCATCAAGGGGCCCAGGCCGTGGAAAAACTTTTTTAAATCTTTGAGGGGGGTAGCCGGGGTCCACAGCTTTCACAAATAGTTTCCTCAAAAAAAAAGGGGAGAACACAAAAAAACAATTAGAGCAAGTATTAGCAACAAAAATCAATATAGCAATCCCTATTGGGGAAAAGGGCTTTCCCGTCCAAACCCCCTAAAACCAAAAAGGGAAAACCCTCCTCCCGGGGGTTGTTTAATGCCTGATTTACATTTTAATTTCTTCGAAAATCCCCCTACCCTTTTAAATTGGCCACGGTGCCCTTTCCCCCATTGGGTCCGGTTAACCCGGGGAAAAAAGACCCGGGTTTAATTGCCTGGTTAGACAGTGATTATGGGAAAGCAGAGATTCAAACACAGGGGGCCACTTGACCCCCTTCCCTTTAAAAATTTCATCAGGGACCCCCCCTCGGGACTCCTATACATCGATATAAAACAGGGGGGTCAAAGCTGCCCTTTGGGGAGGCTTCTCTTCCCCCTCCTGGCTCTGATTTTTGCCCCTTTTTCTTCAAATCCCTTTTAAAAATATATGGATCCCAGGACATATTTTCCTCCTAGTCCTTTAGGGTTTAAATTTTGCTAGCTTAGGGACTTTCTTTCTCCTGGTACCCCCCCTTTTCTCAAAGGGTTTCCCGGTCTTTGTAAACCCACCCTAGTGAGTAAAAGGTTTTTTCCCCCTTTGTTTTTTTTTTTCCTTTTTAAAAGGCGGCTGGGGGCTAAAATCCCTATTTTTTTCCCCGTTTTCCCCAAACCCACACCCCAAAATTAAAAAAAGAGGTCCCCCAGTCTCCTCCGTCACCCCAAATTACATCATGGGTTCTGCCCAAGAGTTAAACCCAACAAACTATTTAAAGTCAGTAAACGCAGTACCTCCCTCTTCTCCGGGGGCTGGAGCAAATTTTTGCAGTGTGAAGCGGGGGATTCATTTGGGGTTTTCCTGCCCCCTTGACGATGGGGGTCGTGGTCAGCAGAACTTGGTAGGGCCCCTTTAAAACCCTTTGGGCTCTAGGGTCCCCTTCTTTTTTAGGGCCCAGTCTTTAGGGGTTTTCTTTTTGGGGAACAAGTCTAAGTCTGGAACCTGGAATGAAAACTCTAGAATCATTAACGCCAAAATCTTTAACCACTGCCCGTTTACTTAAAAGGCATAGCATCGTTTTTTTCAAAAACTGCTGAGGGGAAAAATTTCCCTAGCCTGGGGGGACTGCTTAAAAAGGATCTCTAGGGCGATGAGCCCAACTATTCCCCGGGGGGTGTGCCTGACTCTAACCAAACTTGGGGAGGGGTGTCTGGCCAAAGGGGATGAGGGTTTTTTTGGGGCCCTTTAACATCTTTTGCTTTTTTAGTCCCCCCCTTTTTCCCTGTGCTCATTTGCACAAAAGCTGGGTTAGCCCCGTGGCAAGCCCGGGGCGCCTCCCTTTCTCCATAAAGCCCGTCTTCTTCGTTTTTTCTTTGGGTCCCTTTTTTCCCAGCTTCCCCGTTCTTCCAGTGGAGCTTTTTTCTTTCATCTTGGGCCCGCAGTTCCTTGCAGGGTTGGGCCCTTTCCCTCCCCGCACCACTGACAGGGTGACTTTTTTTTTCCCCCCCTCACCTCCCCGGGCCCGTGTGGCTACTTGGTCAGCCAAGTGTTTTTGTTTCTATATTCAGCTTCCCATGTGCCCTTTATTTTCAGTATAGCCACTGTCCCTGGGGAGCAGCATTGCATTTCCCTCAGGGCCTGAATGGCTTTGGGCCATGTTTCACTGGGGTTCCCCGCAAACCCCTGGGAAAATTTTCGTGCTTTCCAAAAAGGTCCAAATCATGGGCACCCTGAAAAGGTTAAATTTAGTTTCCCAATAGGGTTGGCCCGTTCTGCCCTCTGCCCCAAAAGTCATGCCCGCCGTCTTCCCTTTTGGGCCCGACCCTTTTGCAAAAGGCAAACTTCTTGCCCTTTCCCAAAACTGCGTTTTTGTGTGGTCACGGGATATCCCATGTGAAATCGTTTCCGCACTGCGCAAATCGGGGTCCCTCCACAAAAAGCACCATATCCGGGTTTTAAAAAAGGAGGGGCAAAAAATTTTAAGATTTTAAGCAATTTATGGCTTTCTTCACGTTTCACCCGGGTTCTTGGGTTTTCCCCTTCGTCCCCATTCCCCCCCTTTAGGAAGGGAAAATAAGGTGGCGGATGGGAAAAAAAAACATCGCAGAGTGAAAGTTATCCCCGGGAGGAGGAGAGAAAAATGAAGCCCAGACGCGTGCTGAGGAAAAGTTTTGTTGGGGAAAAAGGCGGAGATGTCAAGTGGAGCCAGAAAGGTGAGGGGGTGTCCGATAAAATATACCTTCTTGTCCAAACAGCACTTGGGGTGAAACTACAGCCTGTAAAATTGGGAAAGGGCCTCCCCCTTACAGCGGGTCCAGTCTTGCAGAGTAGTATCCAGTGGTCTGGGTTTTGGGGGGGCCTTCCAAAGGGGCCCGTGCTAAAACTCCCGGGCATTTCCCTTTTCCCCTTTTCCCTTTCAAAGGCCCTTTAAGGTTTTTCTGGTTTTTCCCCGGGGTGTTAGTGCAGGGGGCCCCGGGGAATTTGCTTTCTTCAAACTTCTGGAAGGACTCTAAATTTTTCTTTAAAGTGGAAGGAGTTGTCCCTTTAACTGCTCTTAAACCCGAATTTACACAGGGGTGAATATCCCTGTCCTAAAGGGTGCTTGGGGGTTCAGGGAAAAGGAAAATTTTCGGAACAGGGTCCCCGGGAAAACTAGGGTTGTGTTGTTCTCCTCTTCTTTATTTGGGGGGGACCATGCCCCCCTGTTGCAGTTTTAAGCAAATAAGCGGGGGGTCCCTTTGGCTTGTAGGCTTTCCAAAAGTCCTCAAATTCGGGGCCACCATCCCCCGGAGCACCCTTTCCCTCACACATAAACCCGGGAGGGAGATTGTTTTCAATGCCTTTTGCAACTAGAAGCAAACCCTATCAACTGGTAAGTCTTGTAACCCGGGCCGAACCATCTTTCCCGCTTTCTTCCCATGGGTTTTTAGCAGGCCATCCACAAAGGCACGGTGCATTACCGAGCATGTGGCTTTTTCAAATTTGGGGAGGAAACCTAAATCAGAGGGAAAATCTTTAGGGCAAACTGGGAAAGATATTTCTCCACTGTTTCCCCTTTTTCCTGAGTGAAACAGTCATTGGGCAACGCCCCGTTTTGAAATTCCTTTTCTTTTGCCCCCTTGTTTTAGCTGTTCAAAATTCCACTCCTGACTCGCCCGTTTAAACCCCATTCATCCCTGGCGGCTTGGAAAAAAAGGATTTGGGCCCTTTAGGGGCCCGGGATGAATCCCCCCGCTTTAACCTCTGACAAAAGGCCAAAAATCTTTCCAAGTTTGCTGTGTAAATTTTTGGTTATCTCGCTATCTTCCTGTAATAGGGGCCCTTGGTTTTTTCTCGGGTCCCGGGAATTTCACCAGTTAAGAAAGAACGCTTGACCGGTGGGAAAAAGTAAAAAAAATATGTCGGGCCTTCGCCCCCCCTCCCCCTTCCGTGAGGCCTGTAAGATCTGGGGGTCTGCCGTAGTCCCAAATTTCCCGAAACCCTCTCCATTGGGCACTGGGCGGGTCCTTTCCCGTGTCCTTCTCAAAGGGGTGCCCGTGCAGTGGGGCCCCTTTATGAGCCCCTGCACAGCCCAAACCCCACAAATTTTCCTTGGCAAAGTCATATGACCATCCTCGGGCTTCCTCCTCCTTTTCACCTCATCTTTTTAAGCCTGCTCCCACTGTATTTTTTGGGGTCCCAGTCCCCTTGGGGTTCCCCCACTGTAGGGAGGGCCCTCGTCACCTTTTTACCCCCAGTATCTGCATCCAGTTTTGGGGAAATACTTGCAAAGGGGCCACCATCTTTTTCCCGGGGAAGTGGGGGGACCCGGAAGGGGCGGGCTTTAAACCCCAAAAAGGAAAGGAGGGGGACCCCCTTAATGGGAGCGTAGGCTGGGCTGGAGTGGGAAAGGGTGCCCGGGAAAGGGGGCCGGCAACGGGCAAAAGTGACTCAGGGGTTTTGGCACACAAGGGGCAGGATTTTTGGGGGTTGGGTTTACAGGGGCGACGTATTTTTGGGGGAAACCTTGTGGGTGCGGGCAAGGGCAAGTTTTTGGGGGGTATTTGGGGCAATGGGGGGTAAAAAGTGGGCTAAATTTGGGTGGGGAAATGCAAAAGAAGCTAAAACAGGGATGGCTTTTGATGGAGGGGCCCGTTTTTGGGGGCGTAATACTCCAAAATTAAACAACTCCCCTCTCCCCCCCCTGGTTGAACACATCACTCCCCCCAAAAACCCCCGGAAATTTCGCTCTCCCCCCTTTACGGGGGTGAAACCACACTTCCCTTTTTTTCGAAATTTCTCCGGGGGGAAGGGGGGTAAAAAAGGGCCCGCTGCACCCCCAGGGCCCCCCCCTTTTTTTAATAAATCCAAATAGCCCACTGTCCCAGGATTCAGCCGTCAAAAAACCATTCCAAAACCCCCTTCAACCCAAACCTTTTTCCTATATCCCCCTCAACATTTCCTTTAAACTTATCACAAATGTTTTCTGAGGTTTTTACATCACATTTCAGCTACTTGAAATCCTTCAAAATACTTCCTTACTTTTTTCCTTTCAACAAGGGAACTTTAAACAAACATTCTTACCCAAAAAACCACGGGATGGCGCTGTGCACAAAACTGGGCAAAACCAAACTTCTTTGTTTTTTTTGTTTCTAAAATCACATGTTTACCTTCTCAGGACAAGACATGACAAAACTCGACAGACTCAATGCCCGTGAAGAAACCGATTTCATGCAGCTGTGCCAGCTTTTCCTCTTTCCCAAGGAAAAGCTTAAAATTCTTTGATTCCCCCATAAAATGAATTCTAAATTTTTCCCACAAGATGCTTTTTTTCCCCCCAAAAGCCAGCTGACCACCCTCCTACTCGCGAAGAGACTCAGAAAAACCCGTTTTTTATATTCCCAGCGGGGATTTCATAAATCACTGAGCGCCCTTTGGGGTTTTCCCCTTTCCCGGGGATTTTTTCAGCTGACTTAAAAACCTTGTTTTCCCCGCTTTTCTTTTAATCAGTTTCAAAAAAAAATTTAATAACATAAAACAGGGAAAAAACCCCACAAAGGGGTTTAAATTTTTCAAAGGGCATAGGTTCAATAGCATGGGGCCCACTGTTGCCCGTTGGGGGGACCTAACAACTAACCCAAAGAAAACATGTAAAAGTCCCACTAGACAAACGGGAATTTTTGCCGGGTAAGCATAGTTTTTTAAATTTTACTTACCCCGGGAAAATATTCAGAAGAGCGATGGGGCCTTTATTCTTTCCCCTGGGTTCCCCCCCTTTTAGAAACTGAAACCCGTTCAGTTTTCGGTTAATTAAATCGATCCAAGGGCCCCGCCCCCCGTTGCAACCCACAACTGGAAAAGGAAAGTAGCCTCAAAGGGGGTACCCCGTCCTTGTTGGGGGGTTAAATTATCTTAAAAAATAACCCAAAGGGTGCACCCAGAAAACAAAATCACCCAAAAAGCCCTTTTGGTTTCTATTTAAAAAGCTTTCGATTTTTTTCACAAAATGTGTTTTTTTTTTACCCTTTTGCAAAAAGAGGGAGATAAAAGAAACACATGTACCTGGGTGTGAGGGTCTATTGGCACGTCCTTATCTAAAGGAAACCCCTCCTCAAAAGCTTCAGGGAAAGGCTGAAAACAGGGTTTAAACTTTTGCCCAGGCGCCATCTTTGGGTTACACGACAATCTATCAAACACTACCGGCCATTTTTTTTTAACACATTAATAACAAAAAGGTTTTAAAAATACAGCTTTTACTTTCTGTCCCATATAAATATGTCCTATTATGTTTAAATATATATATATATAAATAAAATATAAATTTAAATATTTTAGGGTATATAATTTAAATAATACATTAAAAAAAGAAACAAAGGATCACACATATATAACCTTTGTTCCCATCCACAACAAGGGTAAATCAGATCTTGGGGGAGTATCTACGACACTTTGTGTCCGGACGCCAGGACAACTGGTCCGAATTGCTTCCATGGGCCAGGTTTTTCCCTATAAACCCCGGGGCCCCCGACTCGGGCTGGCTGTTCCCCCTTCCTTGTGGTCTATTGGGGCTTTATCCACGCCCCCTCCATCCATTGGGCCTTGGCCTCCGAGGTTCCCCCCCGGGACAAAACCCGGTTTTGGGATATCGGGGGTTTAAATTTTGGGGAGAGACCCGAATTTCCTTACCCCAGGCTTCGCCCCCCATGAAGACCCCCAAACCCGACAAGAGGAGAAGATCTTCCCCAACTTCCTTCCCAAAGGGGGTAAAGGTGGCCCCTCCTCCAGAACATACGCCCCAAGACCCCAGCTATAAGTTGGGTCCGCGGTT
>JAODAL010021880.1:0-65990 GCA_025379985.1 Phyllomedusa bahiana
AACAGTGGCTGAAAGTCATTTTTAAATTTTTTGGGGTAAAGTTGCGTGAGAAACGCAAAAATTAGGTCCTTTGGAAAGAAATGTGGCTTTTAAGTGGCATTTCCCTCCCTCAAAATTTTTTTAACATGGCTGAGGAAGGGAAGTCCCCCTAAAGGGAGAAAACAAACGAAAACGGCTTGTAGATTTTTTTGTTTTGCCTTTTCGCCCTACTTGCATCTGCATATCACAAGGCTTTAGGGAAAGGGGGCTGAAAGCCCCAGCCCCTCTGTTGGGTTGAAACAAACCCTCTTTTTTGCTTTTGACCCACCGAGTCTTGAGAAAGAAAAAAAGATTTTTTAGCCAAGCCGATCTTCATCTGAGAAAACGCTGTTTGGGGTTTTTTTGTTCCCTTCAGTGCAGAGCAAGACGAACGGCTGGGGGGGAGGAAAATCGGGTAGTTCAGGAAGGGGAAATTTTTCCCCTTTAAGGGAGAGACCGAACGAACGGCTTGTAAGTTTTTTTTTTCCCCTTTTCCCCCTTTCTTCTTACTTTGCATATCAAAAGGGCATTATGGGGAAAGGGCTGAGAACCCACGGGCGCCTTCTGTTGGTTTTTAACAAATCCTAAATTTGCTTTTGACCCCCGATCTTGAAAAAGAAAAAAGGTTTTTTTTAGCCAACCCATATCTCTCATTCAGACAAAACTGTTTGGGGAATTTTTGCCCCCCAGGCAGAGCAAGAAGAACGGGCGGGCGTGTGGGAGGCTCGGTACTCAGGAAGGGAAAACCCTTTAAAGGAAGACCGAACGAAGGGCTTGAAGTTTTTTTGTTTTCCCTTTCGCCCCCTACTTACATCGCATATCAAAAGGGCAAAAGGGAAAAGGGGGTAGATGCCACACGCCCTTGTTGGTTGAAAAAAATCCTAATTTGTTTTTGACCCACCGAGTCTTGAGAAAAGAAAAAAGGATTTTTTTTAGCCAACTAGATTTCCATCTGCAGACAACGCTGTTTCGGATTTTTGTCCCCTTTCTGAGAGCAGAAAAGAACTGGGTTTGTGGGGGAAAGGGGTACTCGGAAGGGAAGACTCTCTTAAGGAGAGCACCAACAACGGTTTGTAGAGTTTTTTTTTTGCCTTTTCGCCCTCATTTAGCATCTATACAAAAGGCATTAGGGGAAAGGGGTGAAAGCCACAGCCTCTCTTTTGGTTGTAACAAACCCCAAATTTTTGCTTTTAAACCCCACCGGGGTTTGAGACAGCAAAAAGTTTTTTTTACCCAAAGGGCCATTATTTTACGCTACAACACTGTTTCGGGATTTTGCCCCCCAGTGCAGAGCAAGAAGAAATGGCGGGCCGTGGGGACATCGGGTAGTTCGGGAAGGGAAATTTTCCCCTTTAAAGGAACCCCGAACAACGGCTTTTAGAGTTTTTGTTTTCCCTTTTGCCCCAACCCTTTGCATATCACAGGCATTGGGAAAGGGGCTAGAACCCACAGCCCCTTTTGTTGGTTTTGTAAAAAATCCTCTTTTTGTTTTTTGACCCACCGAGTTTTGAAAAAAGCAAAATGGATTTTTACCAAAAGCCAGTATCCTCATCGCAGAAAACTTTTTCGGGATTTTTGTCCCTCTTCATGCGAGCAAGAAGATAGGGGCGGGCTGTGGGGGCATCGGGAAACCCAGAAAAGTCCTCCTTAAGGAGGCACCAAACGAACACTTGTAAGTTTTTTTTTGCCTTTTTGCCTCTACTTACACTATATCAAAAGGCTTTGGGAAAAGGGGGGCTAAACCAAAAGCCCCTCTGGGTTTTGTAACAAACCCTAAATTGTTTTTGACCCACCGAGTTTGAGAAAGCAAAAATGATTTTTTACCCAAAAGCCAGTATTTCATCTGCAACAACCTGTTTGGGGTTTTTTTGTCCCTCCTTCAGTGCAAAAAGAAAAAATACGGGCTGCTGTGTGGGGGGCATCGGGTAGTCAGAAGGGAAAACCCCCAAAGGAAGGCACCAAACAACGATTGTAAGTTTTTTTTTTCCCTTTTTTTCGCCCTCTACTTGCACTGCTATCACAAGCATTATGGAAAGGGGGTTGAAAGCCTACAGCGCCCTCTCGGTTGTAACAAATCCCAATTTGCTTTTGACCCACCGAGTTTTGAGAAAGCAAAATGTTTTTTAGCCAAGCCAGACCTTCACGCAGACAACGCTGTTCGGGATTTTTGTCCCTCTCAGTGAGAGCAGAGAAGAACGGGCTGGTGGGGGGGACAGGGATCTCGGGAAAGGGGAAGACTCCCCTTTAAGGGAGGCACTGAACGAAGGGCTTGTAATTTTTTTTTTTTTTTGCCTTTTCTCCCACTTAGCATCTGCATATCACAAGGTTAGGGGGAAAAGGGGTGAGAACCCCACAGCACCCTCGTTGGTTGTAACAAACCCCAAAATTTTGCTTTTTGACCCGCGAGTTTTGAGAAAGCAAAAGGGATTTTTTAGCCAAGCCGTTCTCCTCTGCAGACAAACGTTTGGGGAAATTTTTGTCCCTCTTCATGAGAGCAAGAAGTACGGGCTGCTGTGTGGAAGGCTCGGGTAGTCGAAGGGAAGATCTCCCTTAGGAGAGCATTGAACAAGCCTTGTAGAGTTTTTGTTTTCCCTTTTTTTCGCCCCTTACTTAGCACTCATAAAAAGGGCATTAGGGAAAGGGTTTGAAAAATCCCACAGCGCCCTCTTTGGTTTAAAAAATCCCAATTTGTTTTTGACCCACCGATTTGAGAAAGCAAAAAGGATTTTTTAGCCAAGCCGTACCCCTTTCCATCTGCAACAACGCTTTTTCGGGATTTTTGTCCCTCTTCAGTGCAGAGCAGAGAAGAATGGCTGGCGTGTGGGGCTCGGGTAGCCGGGAAAAGGAAGATTTTCCCCCTTAAGGGGAAACCGAACGAACGGCTTGTAGAGTTTTTGTTTTCCCTTTTCCCCCCTCTACTTAGCATTGCATATCACAAGGCATTAGGGGAAAGGGGCTGAGAAGCCCACAGGCCCTTTTTGGGTTTGTAACAAATCCTCAATTTGCTTTTAACCCCCGAGTCTTGAAAAGCAAAAAGGATTTTTTAGCCAAAGCCGAAACTCTCACTGCAAAACGTTTTCGGTTTTTTGTCCCTCTTCATGCAGAGCAAGAAGATTTTGGGCTGGCTGTGTGGGAGGCATGGGGAAATCCAGGAAGGGAAACCCTTCCCTTAAGGAGGCACCGAACGAAGGCTTGTAGAGTTTTTTTTTTTGCCTTTCGCCCCTATTTACATCTGCATATCACAAGGCATTTGGGGAAAGGGGGCCGAGAACCCCACAGCCCCTCTTTGGTTAACAAATCCTAAATTTGTTTGACCCACCGATTTTAGAAAGCAAAAAGGATTTTAGCCAAGCCGTATCTCTCTCTGCAAAAAAAGTGTTTCGGGATTTTGTCCCTCTTCATGCAGAGAAAGGAAATACTGGCGGCTTGTGGGAGGATGGGGGCTCGGAAGGGAAATCTCTCCTTAAGGAGACACCGAACAAGGGCTTGTAGAGTTTTTGTTTTGCCTTTCCCCGCCCTTACTTCCCGTTTTTCCCCCCCGAATAAGACACCCCGAAGTAAAAGGACTGGTGTCTTGGGGGAGGTGCCTAATGAAAACCGTACCCGGAAATAAGATGACGCGGCCGAGGGCTCACTGCCTGTCCCGGGAGACCCGGCGGGAGGCCGGGGCCGGGAGGGGCGCGGCGCGGGGCCGGAGCAGCGGGGGAGGGGGCGCGGCGGGAGACGGAGCGCGGGGACCCAGGTAAGTGTTTTTCGCCTACACGCCCATACCTGCCACAGTGGCCAAAACCCGTCTACATGGCCTATCCCCCTGCCCCGCCGACCCTATACCCTTTTACAGCTGGCCCCAACCTGCCCTAAAAAGACAACCCCAAGTAAGACATATGGGACTTTTGGGGGGAAAAAAAATGTAAGAAAGCGTCTTACATGCGGGAAAAACGGTAGCATCTGCAACACAAGGCATTATGGGAAAGGGGGGAGAAGCCCACAGCGCCCCTTGTTGGGTTTTAACAAATCCTCAATTTTTTTGACCCACCGAGTCTTTAGAAAGCAAAAAGGATTTTTTTTGCCAAGCCAGTATCTTCATCTGCAGACAAGCTGTTTCGGGGTTTTTGTCCCCCCTTCATGCAGAGCAACAGGCCCCCTATTGGTTTAACAAAACCCCAATTTGCTTTTTACCAAACCCATCTTGAGAAACCCAAAAAAAATTTTTTAGCCCAAACCGTACTCTCATCGCAGAAAAAGTTTATCGGGTTTTGTCCCTCTTCAGTAGAGCAGAGAAAAACGGTGGCTGTGGGGACATCGGGGATCAGGGAAGGGGAAATCTCTCCTTTAAGGGGAGCATGAAAGAACCTTGTAGAGTTTTTTTTTTTTTTTTTCCTTTTCTCCCTATTAGCATTTTCATATACAAGGCATTATGGGAAAGGGGGTAAACCCCCACAACCCCCTTTTGTTGTAAAAATCCTCAATTTGCTTTTGCCCCCAGCTTTGAGAAAGCAAAAAAGGTTTTTTAGCCAACCAGTATCTCTCACTGCACAAAAACGTTTGGGATTTTTGTCCCTCTTCAGTCAGAGCAGAGAAATCTGGTGGGTGTTGGGAAGGCAACGGGACCCGGGAAAGGGAAGATCTCCCTTAAGGAGAGCACGAACGAACGGCGTAAGGGTTTTTTTTTTGCCTTTTTGCCTTTTATTGCATCTGCCTGCACTGAAAGGGGGAAAAACCCAAACAGCGTTTCTGAGTGAAGATACTGGCTTTGGGTAAAAAAACCCTTTTTTTCTTTCTCAAGACTGTGGGTCAAAAGCAAATTTAGGGTTTTTTTACAACCAACAGAGGGGGCTGTGGGGTTTCCCAACCCTTTCCCATAATGCCTGTTATAGCAAGCTAATAAGGGAAAAGGAAAAAAAAAACCAAAAAGCCCTTCGTTCGGGGCCTCCTTAAGGGGAAATCTTCCCCCCCGATACCCAGCCTCCCACCACCCCCCCCCATCTTCTCTGCTCTGCCTAAGAGGGGCGAAAACCCGAAACAGTTTGTCTGTAGATAAGAACAGCTTGGCTAAAAAAACCTTTTTGCTTTCTCAAGACTCGGGGGATCAAAAACAAAATTGAGGGTTTGTTACAACCAACAAGGGCGCTGTGGCTTCTCAGCCCCTTCCCATAATGCCTTTTTGTGATAGCGGAGCAAAATAGGGGGAAAAGGCAAAACAAAAATCACAAAAATTTCGTTCGGGTTTCCTTTAAAAAAATCTTTCCCTCCTGAGCACCCCCAGCTCCCACACAGCCAGCCGTATTTCCTGCCTGCACTGAAGAGGGGGCAAAAATCCCCAAACAGCGTTTGTCTGCAGAAAGGATACTGGCTTGGCTAAAAAAAACCTTTTTGCTTTCCAAGACCTGGGTAAAAAAATTGAGGGTTTTTTAAACCAACAGAGGGCGCGGGGCTTCTCAACCCTTTCCCCCAAGCCTGTATAAAAAGGGCTGAGAAGTCATATTATACTTTTTTGGGATGCTGCTTTTAAAGCAGCAAAAACTCAGGTCCCAATTAAAAAAAAATTGTTTCAAAACATTTTTTCTTTACAATTGTCAAAAGTGGCTCATGGGTCATGTTTTGAATTTTTTTGGGGGCATTTTTGCCTGTGACATGCACTATACTAACAGGTCCCTATTATAAAAAAATGTTTGTTTCTAACAGACATTATTCTTTACAATTGTCCAAAGTGGCCTTAAGGGTCCATGCTTTGAAATTTTTTTGAGCATTTTGCTGTGACATGCTAGCTAATACTACAGGTCCTATTTATAAAAAAAAATGCTGTTTCTAACAGAAATTTGTTCTTCCAATTGTTCCAAAGTGGCTCATGGGTCCATGTTTTGAATTCTTGGTGGCAATATTGCATGTGACATGCAGCTTTACTACAGTTCCTATTAATAAAAAAATGTCGTTTCTTCTAACAGACATTTGTTTCTCAATATTGTCCAAATTGGCTCAAGGGTGATGTAGCTGTCAGAAACAGGAATAGTAGGACACTGTTAAATGGACACATATAGCGAAAATGACTTGTTTTTTGCAAGATCTTTAAACCCCTTCCCCTACATAGGAGGGACGTAGGATTACTCCCTACGAAGTGACTTCCCGCAAATGACGAATTCCATACGCCCTGGCGATCGCGCGGCTTGCGGGCGACCACGCAACTAATCGCACATGGGACCAGCGGTAAATAACCCTGCCGCATGCCGAATACACCCCGGCCGAGTGGCTCCGGCCGCGGGAGATTACCGCTTCATTAACCGCAGCGCCTGTCATGGCTGCGATAATAAGCCGCAGGCAGGAGAAGTGGAGCCTCCCACCTGCCTGCTTCCCGCTGCTGCCCGCACTGTAGTGCGGCACCGATCTCCTCTCTGATGCCCTCGGAGTGAACGGCAACTTCCCGGGGTCATCTGTGATGTCACCATGCCCGCAAATGCAAATGTGGGCATGGTGACAGGCGTTGTCATGGCAAACCAGTCACAGTACTGATACGAGCACTGGTCTGCATTCTAACAGCAATCTGATTATTGGCTGTTAGAATTAAAGTGGAAAAAAGATTGAAAAAATTAAAAAATAAATTTCAAAATAGAAAAAAAAGTAATACAAAACACAAAAAAAGAAAAGAAAAACGTACACCGCCCTTTTCCCCTTTACAAACACCAATCGCCCCAAAAAAGATCAAAAATAAATAAATACCCATATTTGGTATCGCCGCGTGCGTAACGACCCCCCCGAATAAATCTGTCATGTTAATTAACCCGTACGGTGAACGCCATAAAAAAAAAAAAAAAAACAGTCACAGAATTGCGATTTTTGTACATCTTGCAGCACATAAATTGAATAAAAAGCGATCAAAAAATTCATATAGACGCCAAAGTTGTACCAAATTAAAACTTTAGTTCATCCCGCAAAAAAATTCCATACACTTCTCTGTATATGTAAAAATAAAAACTTTTTGGCTCTCAGAAGACAGCGATGCATAAATATTATTTAACACAATAAAAACACTTTTTTTTTTTTTTAAAGTGCTTCAAAATTTAAAAAACTTTATAAATAGGGTAAACGCCAAATCGTATCGACCCAGAGAGTAAAGCTAACTGGTCATGGATTTCTGCACAGTGAGCGCTGTTAAAAATAAAAATAAAAAACACTACTAGATTGCAGTATTTTCTTCACCTGCCTTCCAAAAAAAAGGATTTAAAAACTGATCAAAAATTCTTGTCCCCCCAAAAAAAATACCAATATAACGTCAAGTCTTCCCGCAAAAACAAAGCAGGCCCTACACAGCTCCGTTAACAATGAAAAATTAAAAAAGGTTATGGCTCTCAGGACTATTGGCGGATGCATAAGTGTTTTCTTTTTTGAATAAAGTGTTTTATATTGTGTAAATGCTGTAAAAAACAGAAAAAAATATAAAATTGGTATCGCTGTATAGTATCGACCTGTTGAGTAATACTAGTATGTCAGTTATACTGCACGGTGGACCGTGTTAGAAAATAAAAATAAAATTACACTACCAGGAATGCTGTATTTTGTTCAAAAATGCTAACAAAAACCTTAATAAAAAGTGTATCAATGCGGCATATTGCCCCCCATAATGGTACTATTAAAAAACATTTAACTCCATTCCAACCAAAAAAAAGCCCAGACATCATCTCCGTATACAGAAACTGACAAACAGTTATGGCTATCAGGAAATGAAACAACATAAAATCGCATTTTTTTATAGACCTAATTTTATTCTGTAAAAGTAATAAAACATAAAAAAACTATATCAAATCTTTACCATTGCAATTGTAGACCGACCCCCATAGTATAGATAACCTGTCAATTTTTACACTGCACCGCAAAGCTGTAAAAATTGAAGCTCAAAAAAATCAATGGCGGATTGCGTTTTCCCCTCATTGTTTCATTGCCCAATGCAAAAAAAAGCAAACTTTGTAACACATGTGCACCCAAAATGTACAATACACCCCTAGTTGAGTTCTTTGAGGCGTGCTGAATCCAAATAATAGGTTGAACATTATGGAAGGGTTTCACCTGGTCTGGAACTTTGGGGGCTTTGTACTATGTGGACATGGTCCCACCAAAAATGCATCCATAAGCCAAGTGCGCCTCCCTTATAACTCCCTGCCATGCGCCCTCAAACAGACCATGATTACACACACATGTAGTGGTATTGCCGAACTTGGAAGAAATTGTGTAGCATGGTTTGGGTGCTTTTTTACTAGGATTCCTTGTAAAAATTAAATTTTTCAGCTAAAATGGCAGATTATTGGAAAAAAAATTGTTTTAATTTTCACAGCCTAACGCTAAATTTTTTTGTGACACACCTGTGGGGTCGTATGCTCACTCTACACCCCCTGGGGGGGTGGGGGGAAAATATATTCCTTAAGGGTTGTAGTTTCCAATATGGGGGTATTTTTTGGGGCGTTTATAAGTTTTGGAACCTTGGGTGGTCCGCAAACCTGAATGGCCTCCTAAATAATTGGTAATGAAAATGAGACTCCAGAGTCCAGTAGGTGCTCCTCCTAGTTCTGGGGCTTGTGGTTGAGCCAAATAATGCACTTGGGCCACATATGGGATATCTCTGAAACGGCAGGAAAATCTGGGGAATCAAATATTTAAAGTTGTATTTTCCTGATCACATTTACCGTATCTTATGAAACAATTGTTATAAAAAATTTAAAATCTGCAAAAAAAGTGACATTTTTGAAATTTCAATTCCAACTTTGCTTTAATTCCTATTGAAAACCACCTAAATGGTTATTAAACTTCCTAAATGCGGTTTTGAATACTTAAAGGGGGTAGTTTCTTAGATGTGGGATTTATTGGGGGTATATAACATACAGGCCAATCCAAAATCACGTTAGAATGGTCTGGTTCTCTTTAAAAATGGATATTGCAAAATTTTGTTGAAAATTTGAAATATTTACTACTAAATTTCTTAGCCCCCTAATGTCATAAAAAAAAAAGAACATTTAAATAAACTGATGCCAAAACTACAGCGACATGGGTAGATGCCAGTTATAAACTATTTGAGTGGTATAACTATCTGTCTTACATGCAGAAAATTTTTGAAGTTTAAAAATTGGTAAATTTTTCAAATTTTTCACGATTTTTTGATATTTTCATACAAATGTAAACAAACATTTTTTTGGACCAAAATTTCTTACTATCTTAAAGCACCAATGTCGTTCACGAGAAAACAAATTCTGAATGTCACATGGTTAGGTTAAAGTGTCAAAAAGTTACTTATCACATAAAATTGACAATGACAGATTTCAAAAATTAGGGCTCTGTCAGAAGAGGCCCAAAAACTGGCTCCGGCGGTAAGGGGTTAAGTAAACAACCACAGTGCAGGGAGACAGTGTTGGTGAACCTATAAAATGTAATCACTTGTAGGACCCCTTTTAGAAACAATGACCTCCACCAAACATTTTCTGTAGCTGAAAATAAGATTTACCCAGTGTTGGGGATAAATTGGTCCCTGCAAATATGATTTTATGCATCAATTTTTCTGGAATGTTTTACAGGCAAGACCTTCTTTAGGTCAGGCCATGGCATATTGATAGGGTTAAAGGTCAGGACTGTGACTCTTCTCCTCTATCAACCATTCTTTAGCTGATTTCTGTGTGTGCTTTGGGTCGTTATCTTGTTGCACTGCCCAACGTCTCTTAAGCTTGAGGCCATGAACTGTTTCATTCTCCTGTGAAATGATCACAAGAAATCCAATCCTAAAGTGGCAAAGTAGACTTAAATTATGAAGTTCCCTTCAAAATACTTTACAGTTAGGATGCGTGCTCTTTTTTCCTCAAATGCTGTTGTACATTTATGCAAAAAAGTTCCTCTTATGTCTCATCTTTCCAGAGAACATTTTTTTCCAAAAGCTTTGTGGAACAACCAGTTAATAAACACAGATTTTTTTGGGGGGACAGCAATGTCTTCTTTCTTGGTGTCCTTCATTATGTTTCTGATAGTACTAACACGAATAGAGGATTTTTCAGTTTGTGAGAATCTTTTATGGGGCTTTGGCTGTTACCCTTTCTCTCCTTATTCAGAATTGCCTGAATTTTTTAACTTTGTCTAACCCTAGATTAATGTACACCTGTTACAAATTGCGGGATTTACCCTGATATTCTGTCCTCTCCTACTTATTAGATCAGCAGGTTTTTCTGTGTAACAATATGCGAGCTCAGGTGCGCAGCCTGATCTGGTTGCGCACCTTAGCTCATTAGCTCATTCTGTAAAAGTGCAAGGAAATCTGATTGTAGAGTATCGAAGTATTGGTCCTGTCTTGCCCGGATGTGTTTTCTTTTCTTGTAGTCTAATGTCAAGTTTAGTCATGTCAGGCTGAAGAATTTTGTTATTTCGTGTCTCAGTTTTGATAAGTCCAGTTCTGGAGTTGAAATTTTTTAAGAAATATAGATTTATAGTTTGTCTAGTTTCTGTTGGGCCGTATCTTGGACTTGCTGGGTCCTAAAGCCACTTTTCTGTGTTAGGGTCACTTGTAGCTTAGGGACATTTTTGAGGGAAAGGTTTTAGGGTTATCTTCAGGGATAAAGTTGCTGGTGTTATGTGTCTAAATATCGTGAGCTTTTGAGGGAAAGCATTAAGGACAGTTAGCCAGAGACAGTTATCACTATTACTCTCCTGTTTCTGGTATGTACCTGCATTTGATTCTCCCCCAATCGGTGCACCTGTCTTCATCCACCATTGTCTGTTGGCTGAGTTATCTAGCAGTGCGTCTTTTTTATGGATACACCTCTTATTGCTATTTCATGTGACTGTTAATGTACTTCCCTGCTTCGCTTGTTGTTGTTTAGAGTCCTCCAATGTCACTAAAACACCCAATTGTTTGCATTGAGTCATGATTCCCCCTAACCAACCTTTCTTGAACAGAACATTTGTCAGCTTTGTGTCTGAAACGTTTCATTGCACCGGAGAGGTTTTTGGATTCTCTGCTGTAAAGGGATGAAACAATACTGGAACGTTACAGGTCTATGGATCAGTGGTATATCTGGAGCAATAAGTATAAAACATATGTAAAAAGAACACTATGTCTACAGTGAAGCATGGTGGGTGCTTGGTGGTGCTATGTGGCTGCTATGATCCCTCTGGTATTGAAAACCAGCAGAATGTAGAGGGCAAGGCAGATTCAATCAAGTATCAGGATATCCTCTGAGAAAACGTCCTACCTTCTGTGAAGCTGAAGATTAGGTGTGATTGGACCTTGTAACGGCTTGAGTCGTGGATCCACTGGGCCACGCAAGCGATGGTACAGGCCACACCAGGGAGCAGAGTCTAGGTGGGTCCAGGTATTCACTAGAGCCCACCGCAAGGCAGGATGGACTTGCTGCGGTGGGATTCCACCAGGTCACTACTCCTTGCAGAGGCAGCCTAGGTGCAGCGAGGTACAAGACATAAGGCGAATTCGTAGTCAGGGACAGGCAGGAAGGACAGGACAGGCTGCGAAGGTTTGTGGTTGATAAACGTAAGCAGAAGGTCGGGTAAGTGAAAACATGGAACAAGGCTACTAGAAAAGCTTTCTCAATAGGCTACATGCACTAAAGATCTGGCGGGGAACAAAGGGAGGTGACCGGAATATATAGGGTTAGTACCCAGCAATTAACCGATTACCGGCGCGTTGGCCCTTTAAATTTCAGAGAGCCGGAGCGCGCGCGGCCTAGAAAATGGAAACGTGCGCCCTGGCCAGCAGAGGAGCGTGGAAGAGCAGGAGTGTGGTCAGGTAAGTTCACTACTCTGGCAGCAGACTCGCAAGTGCGCCCGTGGCCAGACATGTGCAACGGGGGCACTGGTGTACCTATGGCTTTGAGTAGGAGTTGACTGAGCACCCATGACAGACCTCAAAATAGGGGAATGATTTAAAGCACCTAAAAGTTCACCAAGGCTTGTTTTCAGATGCTGGAGTGGCCATCACAGTCACCTGACTCCGAACCATAGAAAATCTCTGATGGTATTTAAAAAAAAGGTGGTTGTTGCACACAAACCCAAGAATATTAGTTAACTGCAGGCCATTGCCCATAAGGAATGGATAAAGATTCTTTACGAACGCTGTCAGAAGCTGGAGTGTTGCTCTGCATCAGGTCATAACACAAAAAGTGAACTATCAAATACTAAAGACGCTGGTCATTAGATGTTGAGATTGCCACAGTCATTAATAGTGCCATTTTGTGTTGAATTTGCAGAAGCCAATTGTTTTTTGGGTTTTACTAGTTAGGTTGAGTATTTTTGTTTTTTTGCAAACAACTAAAGGTTTGTAAAATAATTTCTCGATTAATTTGCAAAGGGATTGAATAGTTTTGAATTGCATCAATATATATGCATGACATGTATCTAATGTGTGTATTCTGTGTGTGTCTGACATGTGATGGAAATTCATTGGTTTGATGTCTTCGTTATGTATCTGATGTGCATGATTTATACGTACTTGTTTGACATCTATTCTATGTGTCTAATCTGAGTCGTAATTTAAATCTTCCGAGCTCCAGTGTGAAACCTATAAAAGGTCCCCATCTACCATGTGCCAAGTATAAGACTGGTGCCTTCTTATGTGGCCTGGGGCCTTAGGGGACCTCTTAGGTTCCAGGGTCTGGTAGTGATTGCTGACTCTGCACCCCATACAGCTACAGCCAGGGCCGTCTTAACAGCATTATGGGCCCCTGGGCAGAGCTGTGCACTGGGCCCCTCAACCAAGGAAATCAAAAGTGATCGAAAGTCATATGTATACCACAAAATCCAGAAAAAATGTCACCTCACTCAGGTCCATAGGTGGAAAAACATAACAGTTATTGGTCGCAGAAAATGGTGCTGTAGCGCAAATAAATTGTAATTTTTTTTTAAAGTAATAAAACAAAAACCCTACATATTTGGTATCAACAGAAAAGTATCATCATGCAGAATACACTTAACACATCATTTATATCGAACAGCACCTCACATGTCTTACCCCTCCCACACAGTCTGGCCCCTGCTTTACTTCACTGCCGCGCCGACCTGCCTGCGCTGTGAAGAGTAAAGCGCAGGGTCGGCACAGCAGTAGCAGGGGCTGCCGCACCAAGACACAGGGCCCCTGCTCTACTTAAATCCTGCACCGCCCTGCCTGTACTGTAAAAAGTGAGCACAGCGGAGGCACGGGCAGTGCAACGAACACTGGGCGTGTATATTCATTGGGCAGGGTAGGCAGCTGCCCGGTCAGGCCCCCTGTGCTCGTCGGGCCATCGGGCAGCCGCCAACCCTGCCCAATGGGAAAGACGGCCCTTGCTACAACCCTGTGTCTAATATGTGTCGCACTGGTGTGATTGGGGTGCCCAGTGAAATTGTTACACTTATCTGGTACGTTCCTGCATTTGATTCTCCACCAAACTGTGCACCTGTCTTCATCCACCATCGTCTGTTTTATGGATACACCTCGTATTGCTATTTCATGTGACTGTTAATGTACTTGCCTGCTTTGCTTGTTGTTGTTGGGCCATTTAAAGGAATGGAGCGCATACACAATTCTTACTCAGGGGCATTCAGTTCTCAGTGTCTGTAAAAAACATTGGTAAAACTGTCACTTTACTCTTGACAGAACATGAAAAAAAACATAAAATTAACAATCAAGAATATAATCAGTCTTATGCTAAGCGGCTGAGTGGTCACAAGAGAACGTCTACCGAGATATCATGGGACTGACCAACGGAAACCTCCCTCATGTGGAGACCGGGGATGTGGTTTACCACAACGGCCGATGACTCAGTTTATGTGAGAAAAAGAAGATAATGAAAGGGAATAACATGAGCACAGTTCTACTCCTTACTTAAACCATAGGCTCTGTACACATAATGGTTAAGCCCATCTCCTTTTTCCATCCATGGGCCGGGTATACATGTTTTGGCTGTATAGAATAGCATAATCACAGCAATGACAAAAGGTAAATTACCTAAAACTTAACCTTTAATAAATATTTTTACTCTAAAATTACAAACATCAAATAAGGTAACACAAGAAATCAACACTTGCCAGATTTACAGTGAGCCTTTTTACACAGATGGTAACAACAATAATTTTTGAAGAGACGATATAGGGAAAAGAAACAGAGAGGTCTCACATTTAAAGTCCGATGAAGGAGGCTCTTGATATTCCTGAGACCAGCAATTTTCATAGATATTCATTCACCTAGGGAGATGAAGAGTTAAAGGGGTTGTCTCATCTCAAAGTTTTATAGGATGCATGAATAAAATAATGCTGCTTTGCTCTGTCACTTCCTGGTTAAGCTGTCTGTAATTAGGATATGAGCTCCGTGTATTCAGACTTCTGCTAATTAGATAAATCTCTAGCTGTCAGGACCAGGGAAGCTTCTGAGGTAAAGTAAACAGCAGTAATTACTGGCTTTTGTCTGAACGATCAGATAAAAAACAATCTCTCACTGTCAAAAAAGTTGTGAGCTGCCATGACCTGTGTGATGACGTCACTCCCTGCTATCAGATAGAACAAACAGCAGGGGGGGGAGAAGTACACAGGTCGGTCACTTGGGGAACCAGAGAGAGCACAGAAGGTGATAAAATCCTTAAAAAAAAAAAATGAACAACGCAATACATTTGGAAAGCATCTTTATTTAGTGTTCATTACATGTTGAAAGCTAATATTTGTAACGAGACAACCGCTTTAAGCTATAGATGACTATGCAAAACCCCATTCTCTCTCTATTCTATTCTATTCCCTTAAACGCCTGGTGTAATCATCCCGAAAAGGGCAGCACCAAATATCACCTTAATGGACCGTATTGTCACCCTCTTCTAAAAAAAAAATTCTCATGTTCACAAAAAAATAACATAGCATATCGCATAAATAGATGCCGAACCTGGTCCAAGTATATCCCTTTATGTAATAGCCCAATAGATACTGAACTTGGTCCAAATATAGTCTTTAATAGCCCGACATGTTTCTCCCTACAATTAGATACTTTACTGGGGTTCATCAGGGGCAGCAAAAGGCTAGAGGGGTAAAAATACAAAGGTATAATTAATATACCAACTCCTACTTGTCACAAAAACGAGCCTGCAAGCGATCTGGCCAGAGATGATAAGATTACTGTATAGAAAAGCACAGTAAACACCAATTTGCAGAATCTCCCTGAAATCCCTTCTCGAAAATTGGCAAATAAGAGAGAGTTAGAGACCCAATGTGAAAAAACATAGAGGGGCCCCTCCTATAATGAGTGACTAACTTAAAGGAATGGATTAAAAAGCTCTTAACTAGGGCCCAACTTTCCGAAATACCTCACAGTTACTCACCACTGGTGTCATCTGCCTTGCTCCTGTCTATCATCCCATTGGAATGGATCAGCAAACCTTAGTAATATATATGTAAAAGTTGTATATGCATTTCTTCAGCCCCTGATAATATGCCTGCAAAGCACTGGAGGAAACTAGAAGGTGACATCCCTGGCATAATAGGCTTTTGGGAAATTTCCCATTTTACTCTCCCTATGATCGTATTACTGTATAGTCTTAATCATCATCATAGGCATTACTTCCACTGAATACGTTTTTGAATATCAAATTAAAACCGTTTTTAATAGCATCAACATTTTATATAACAGTAGTGTATTAAACAGTGACACAGAGAGCCTATTAGCACTGCCCTAAAGAGCTTACAATCGAAATAGACGTTTACCAATTTGAGAATGTCCAAATGTTGCAAAAGTACAATTTCCACTATACCCTGACAGCCATAGGCATGCTGGGAGTTGTAGTTTTGAAGCCCCGTTGGCAGATACAAAAAGAGCAAACAGGGTTTGGATTGGTCAAGCATGTCTCCAAACCTAAACCCTATTGAGCATCTGTGGGGCATCTTCAAATGGAAGGTAGAGGAGGGCAAGGTCTCTAACATCCACCAGCTCCGTGATGTCGTCATGGAGAAGGGAAGAGGATTCCAGTGGCTGCAACCTGTGAAGCTCTAGTGACCTCCATCCCAAGAGAGTTAAGGCAGTGCTGGAAAATAATGGCGGCCACACAAAATATTGACATTTTGGGCACAATTTGTCCATTTTCACTTAGGCATGTACTCACTTTTGTTGCCAGCGGTTTTGACATTGATGGTTGTGTGTTATTTCAAAGGCACACTAAATTGACACTGTTATACAAGCTGTACACTGAATGCTTTACATTGTATAAGGGCATGTCCCCACTGCACGGGTTTTCGGTCGATTTTTCAGCTGGTTTGCGGTTTTTCAGACCGCCCGAAAAACCGGCCGAAAATCGGCACAATTGTGCTCTATGGTAAACCCGTGCAGCAGTCCCCACTGCACTGGTTTTCCGTCCGGGGGTTTTTCCGCCCGCGGTCCGGCCGCAAATCATTGTGCTAGCACACTCTTCCATACGGTTTTCGGACGGAATCTGTGCTAGCCAATGTGAAGGGACAGGGCTTTTCTCCACTCATCGTAGAGAAAAGCGCCACCCCCCCCCCCCCTCGCCGCAGTGGGGACGGCCGCAAAACAGGAAAAATACCGGCCGGCAAACCGACCGGTATTTGTCCTGTGCCGTGAGAACGCGCCCTTAACGTGTAATATCTTCAGTGTTGTCCCATGAAAAGATAGAATACAATGTTTACAAAAAATGAAATGTGAGAGGTGTGCTGACTTTTGTGAGATACTGCAGCTGTCAATCATTGATAAAACTGCCCACTGGACTCCAAAACCTGAAATTAGCAGATATTTAAATGAAAAGATTATTCTTAAAGATTAAGATTATTCTTATGGGAAAAGAGCTGGAACTTTTGAGCATCATCTATCAAATGTAACAATCCTCAAGTCACCTCTGACTTACTTAGCTTTGCAATGTAAAAAGGATTCAAGTCATGCCAGTTTTGTGCATCTACAGGCAGCTGTTTCAAGGTGTTTGCCCCTCATCAGTGCAGAGTAGAACTTACTGGCTGGCTAGGTGAGAGGCGTTATATAAGTCTCAAAAGAAATGAGGTGTCTCATTAGGGAGAAGCACCATGTGGGTGTGTGGAGATTTAACGCCTTTACATTGCACTGGTATTTAAATATTGTAAAAGACTTTTGGAAAAAGAGCTGGAACTCTTGAACGCCATGTGCTTCTCCCTGATTAGATACCTCACCTCTTTTGAGCCTCATTCAATGCCTCTCGTATAGCCGGCCACTAGGTTCTACTCTGCACTGATGAGGGGCAAACACTGCAAAACAGCTGTATGCAGATGAACTAAACTGGCGTGGTTTAAAATCTTTCCACATTGCAATACTCAGTGAGTCACATGTGATTTGAGGATTTCTACATCCAATAGATGGCGTTGTAGAGCTCTCTTCCCATAAGCCTTGAGGAAATTTAAATACCAGTGGAGTGTAAAGGCATTACATCCCCATACACCGACATGGTGCTTCTTCCTAATGAGATACCTTACCTCTTTTGAATAAAAAGATTACAAATTTTAGTGAATCTCCCACAAAACCATTTATTAATCTACTCAACTTCTCTTGAGTTATAAAATGTTGCCAACAGGAAGGAACGGTTTTAAACATTATTTCACTGAAGATCTGAAACGTCAAGGTTGACTAAATTTAAAAGGTTTGTCTAATATTGAGGTAGGTCTGGCTTCTGGAAGCCAAGGGCAACCCCCACAAAGCAATTAAAGGGGTTGTCTCACTACAGGGATCGCTGCTTTTTATACTAAAGATCTTGCAAAAACAAGTCACTTTGCAATATATGTCCATTAACAGTGTCCTAACTATAGCTAGATATCTCCTCTTTTATGGGCTGCATCAGCCCCCTTTAGGTCGCTATAGCTACAGACCTGTTCAATCTCTCCTGATAGGCTGCCAGCGCTGGTTGCTATAGCTACAGATCTGTTTGATCTCTCCTGATAGGCTGCCAGCACTGGTTGCTATAGCAAGATTGTTTATTCTCCTGATAGGCTGCCAGCACTGGTTGCTATAGCTACAAAAAATGGTTAGGCTGTGCACTTCCAAAATATATTTTGAAAAACGTAAGCATAGGTGCACACTGGTAAGGCAATAGCATACATCCAATACAAATATCAGTGGCACACTAAGACAAGTAAACATCAAGATATATAGGATATGGAAATGCATTACTGCTAAGGAAATATGAAAAACCTGGGATTTTTAGTTTACAGTTTTTGATCAAAAATTGTTTAAGCTCACCTCCCAAAAGCGTCAAGGGGATCCCAGCACAGGTGGTAATTCAGTAGCAAGTTCCTATCACTCCTGAAGTTGTAGTTGAATGGTCTAGTGAGGTAACATGTTAGTGTTAGGGACTCACCTGTGCTGGGATCCCCTTGATGCTTTTGGGAGGTAAAGCTTAAACAATTCTTGATCAAAAACTGTAAACTAAGAATCCCAGGTTTTCATATATTTTCCTTAGCAGTAATGCATTTTCAAAAATTCCTATATACCTTGATGTTTTACTTAGTTTTTAGTGTGCCACTGCTATAGCTACAGACCTGACTTCTACTGCAACCTAGTGGAAGCCAGTAAACACGCCCCTGAATTCAAAGTGAAACCAAGAAAACAGGACTGAGGTGAGATGAATCAATGTTGTGAGACAACCACTTTAAGTACTAAGTGCAAACTGTTCAAAATAACATCTCTTTCTGTCCAGACTCACTTTTAAACACCATCACCATTTTTGGCACATTTTGCATTTTTTTGCACATTTTTTGGCACATTTTTTTGACATTTTTTTTCACTGTTTTTGGGCAGTTTTTTGAAAGTTTTTAATGTATGCAAAATCCATATACCTTGTTAAAGACCTGGGCAGTTTTTCAGCAGAACCGCCCAAAAATAGGTGCCAAAAAAAATCCATGAGTTTAAATAGACTTCAACAGTAAATTTTCTGCCCAAGCTTTTTTGTAGCTTGTTACAAAAAACGACCAGCAGCACAAAGAAGCAGAAAAAAGTTCTGTGGAGAATATGGAATGTTTTTACTATAGAGTCTATGGGAACTGTTTTCAGTTGTTTTTTTTCAGCGGTTTTAGAAAAGTAAAACCGCTAAAGAAATGACTAAAATGCTGTGCAGTGGAGACATAGTCTTAGACATTCATGTCTTGATCAGACAACTTATATCAGCTCAGTCTTCTGCTACTATAAGTTCATTATTGTCAATGCCTAGGAAACTGAAATGTGTGGAGTTGCTTGATGTGGGGCACTGAAATGATATGGCTGAAACAAAGTGGTTAGCAGCGATTTTCTTAGGATTATAGTTATTTGGAGCATAGGTGTAGCTGTAGGGTATGCAGATATAACAGTTACACCTGGGTCTTTCTCCACACTGGGGCCCTTATATAACTCTGCCACATAAAAATCACCAGCATTATAACTGCTCCATAGTAAGTAGGGGCACTGTTAGGTTAAGTTCACATGGCATGGTTTTTTCAGATGGTTTGTGGATTTGAAAACCGTCTGAAAACCGACAAGCAACCATCCAAATAGACTTTACTAGAAAATCCACCCAATAGTGTAGAGTGAACAAATTTTCTGACAAATTTTCACGCCACCGGCATTCCGAAAAACTCGGAGCACAATCTACTGCCCAGTTTTTGGACGGAAGGTGTGCTAGTCAATGGCTAAGGTGAACAAGTGAATCCGCAAACCGCGGACAGAACCGTCCCCCATAAACACTGAAAGGACAATAAAATTCTGTTTAAAAATCAGACCTGCATTTTACAGTTGCCGAGTGGCCGTAGACATAAAAATTATGTGTTGGGGCCTCAGACGTTTGACTTTATGAACGTAGTTTGAAGAGTTCCGTTTCTTACACAATAGTTTCCAGCCTAACCCTGTGTGACTCTTAGGCCCCATACATGTGTTCCCCAGCTGTTGGCACATGAATTGATGCACCATTGGCACTAGGGATGTTGATCATTAAATTGTATGAGCCCACCTGCCACCATAAGGCAGCCTAACATCATGGGCGAAATCAGGGGCGGAGCTATAGGAGGTGCAGAGGTAGCAGTCAATACCGGGCCCTGCAGTCTGAGGGGGCCCAAAGGCCCTTCTGCCACATAAGGAGACACCAGCATTGTAAGAGCCACATAGTAGATAGTGGGCCCATCTCACTTTTTGCACTAGGGTCCAAGAGCTTTAAGCTACGCCTTTGGGCGAAATGTATGTACAGGGCTGCGCCGGTATTCTGGTGTCCTTACAGCCCAAAAACTGATGCAGCTCTGTTCTCTAGATGTATGAGTAGGCGCACTCCAAAACTAGGTGCACTTTGTAATGCACCTGATATCGGGGGGTATTCTGGAGGTGTCGCAACACAACCGTATGATTCTACACATTTATGACGGCAAAACTAGACGCATTATTGCTAGAACAGGTAGACAAAGTTAAAAGTGGTTTACCTGAGCCTGAGTTGTCATAGTGGAGCTAGAAAGTGCTAAATCTATTTCCCGCTGTAGAACAGGTTCATACATTCTGGTGCATTCTACGATACGAATGCACCCCGAAAAAATGGCGCCTGGGCGCCAAAATACATACATGTCGCCCTATATGTCTTCAGCAGGAGACTTGCCTATGTTTCTTAGACTTTATTGCTCACTCACTGAAACTATGCAGCAAATGGGATCATGACTTTTACACTAATTCAACAGTATTTAGTTTCCACCACAAATGTACATCCCAAGATTTTAAATGTCCATTATTTTGTCTAGTGAAAGCAATATTAATGGGGTATTGCCATTTCTGACATTTGTGGTATATCGACAAGATATGCCATAAATGTCTGATAGATGCAGATCTCACCTCTGGGACTTGCACCTATGTCGAGCTTGGGACTCTGTGCAGAACTTGGAGAGTTGGCTGTGTGTAGATGGTTGTCTCTGTTCAATTCAGTAGAAATTCACTCTGCTCTACTTGGAACTCCCATAGAAGAAAGTAAAAAGTCTATGCATGCCTGGGTTTCAGAGACTTTTGGGTGTGGAGTGGTGCAACTACTCTACCAAGATTTTTTAAGGGTTGGCACTACATTGATTTGTCCTTGTTTCCGGTTCATTTTGAAATTTAGGGTGTGTTTACTGGCTTCATAGGCGCGTAGAGCCCCGGTCCCGTAGCTTTAGCCCAAACCCGTGGTGACAGCTATCGGAGAGATTGACCAGGGGCTTGCTATAGCGGGCCTGAGGAGCTGTTGCGCCCTTCAAGAGGGGTTTTCTAGGGGAATTTTAAATAGGCCCCTTGTTAAATGGACACACATTGCAAAGTGACTTGTTTTTGAAAGATCTTTAACATAAAAAGCAATCCTTGTAGTGAGACAACCCCTTTAACTCCTTCCCGCCGCAGAGTCATAATATTATAATTTTTTTCTCCCCGCCTTCCAAGACCCTTAACTGTTTTATTTTTCCATTTATATACACATATGAGGGCTTGTATTTTTGCAGAACAAGATGTACTTTCTAATGATGCCATTGACTGTACCATAGAATATAATGGGAAACCGGAAAAAAAAGTTCCAATGGAGCGAAATGTGAAAAACAGTACTCGTGCCATGTTCAAGGGGATTTTGTTTTTATGTCATTCACTCTTCGGTAAAAGTGATATGTTATCTGGATTCTGCAGGTCGGTATGATTCTGGTGATACCAAATATGAAATATGTTTTAGTACTTTTAAAAAATAAAAAAAATTCTATATTTTTTAAATTTACACTGAAGCACCATTTTCTGTGACCAAGATTTTTTTTTGTTTTTCCACCTATGGATCTGTACATTGCATGTTGGTAAGGGATTAAACATATAATGTTTGAACATTTGTACATTTGGGAAATGT
This sequence comes from Phyllomedusa bahiana, assembly GCA_025379985.1. Lineage (NCBI taxonomy): Eukaryota > Metazoa > Chordata > Amphibia > Anura > Hylidae > Phyllomedusa > Phyllomedusa bahiana. Next base: position 21,840 of record JAODAL010021880.1, read on the forward strand.
AATAGATAATATAGTAATATATAATGATAATGATGCATTTTTAGGGGTACTGGTGTTTTAAGCATAAGTTACCTGCAAAAAATCAGGCTGTACCAGTTGACCGTGGTAAAGGAAAAGGCTGTAGGCATATAACAATTTCCCCGTTTGGGAAGCAAACAGTTTTTGTTGATAGTAGTTAGTTGAGCATTAAAGGGGTTGTCTCACTACAAGGACTGCCTTTTATGTTGAAGATCTTGCAAAAACAAGTCACTTTGTAATATGTGTCCATTTACAATGTCCTACCTATTTCTAGATATCCCCTCTTGTATGGGCTGCATCAGCTCCTCAGGTCGCTATAGCTACAGACCTGTTTGATCTCTCCTGATAGGCTGACAGCACTGGTTGCTATAGCTACAGACCTGCCTTCTACTGCAGCCTAGTGGAAGCCAGTAAACACGCCCCTGAATTCAAAGTGAAACCAAGAAAATAGGACTGAAGTAAGATTAATCAACGTAGTGAGACAACCCCTTTAAGTTGCCAGTTAAAGCCATTGAAGCGGAAGGATCTCCTGACCACCAGCCGGCGGTGGAACAGAGGCAAGCTAGGCCATTACATGAGGCCTAAATACAGAGAGAGCATAATTACAGATAAAGAGAAGAAACTGAGTCACAAGAGAAGAGACAGGTATAGTGAAAGACAAGAGAGGAAGCCATCAGTAAGGACTGAAGGAATAGTCTGACAGACAGCAACAGCCAATCGCCTGGTGAATGGTATATTGGGAGCACATAGTCTACCAGAGAAGGTAGGTATTATGCTTCCATTGGGCCTGGAAGGTCACCAGTAAAGTGCAAGCAGGACAAGTACCTGCTTGGCAGAAAGGTGATTGCTGCACACAGGATATAGATAAAGTAATAAGGAATAGAGTGTGTATATCTGATCTAGATGTAAAACTGTAAATTGACATCCTAAGCCTGAGCCATAAGTAAAGCCTGTCAAGACCCCAACCTGTTACTGTCTCTGTGGTTCTTATTCATCGGATCCACTACAACTCTCAACACCCACTGGAAGGCCTCAACAACCATCACTCCACACACCTGCGTTCCTCCTGTCTATATGCCATAAATATCTGAGAGAGGAATAGTCCTTTAATGACAGAATATCACATATCTCAATCTCCAAACTAGATCTTGACCCAGCTGTTCCTCAATTCAGCAAACTCCTAGTTCACCACGGGGTCATCTACGCTCTTCATTGAGTCATGACTTCATAAACACGTCCTTCATAGCATCACTATCGGAAGGCATAATGTGTGTCATTTACAGATGCAACAATGGGCCACATATCTGGGCCTCACTGCACACTTGGCATTGGGAATTCACATTTTTACAACTCTTTTGACAAACGAGAACAAGTGAGTTCAGTCATTGTACGTCCTGCGCTCCTCACAAGATTGTGCCGGCTTTAGATTCTGCAGCTGTGGAATTTCAAATAGCTGCAGACTCCTTCCTGTGTTCCTCCAACACATGGTAGACATCATGCCCTGGATTTCTGCAGAGAAATGAGAAAGAATGCCCTTGACTTGGCACGCAGTGGACGTTGGCACCGACTATACATCAGTTTTGTCATGTAAGCAGGTGCTCACTTTATTCACGGTTGGAGGCACAATGCAAACGAGCAGCTGAGAATACAGAAGCGCACGGGCCAGGTCATAAGGCAGGCAGCAGCTTTATTTATGTTCCTGCAGACTGGCTCCTGGCATGGCTGCATTCTTACATGGTTAGTATAGTTGATAAAGACATACGTCCATCAAGTTCAAACAAGGGTGGGGAAAGATGTGGAATATGAAGGTGTAGAGGTAACTTAAAAACATGAAAACTATGGAGCCCATAAGGCATATGATTAATTTATATAAATATATAAATGGTCCCTACAAAAAGTATGGGGAAAATTATTTCATGTAAAGCCCCTTCAAAAGACAAGAGGACATTCCCTTCAGCTGGAGAAAAAAGGATTCAACCTCCAGAGGAGAAGAGCATTCTTCACTATGAGAACTGTGAATCTGTGGAGTAGCTGCCTGAGGAGCTGGTCACAGCAGGAACAGTTGGGAGTTTCAAGAAAGGCTTAGATAACTACCTGGAACGAAAGAATATTAATGCATACGTAGCCATGTTAAATTCTGGATCCTGGATGGTGGCGGCTCTGGGGTCAGAGATGGGGTCTTCCCTGGAGCAGATTGGTTGTTGCCTTGTGGGTTTCAGGGCTACCATGGGGAGGCGGCATTGAATTCTTGTCTCCCTCCCTTCACCCACATTTTTGCCACCCTTGGTTGAACTTGATGGACACGTGTCTTTTTTCAACCGTACTAACTATGTAACTACAGTATGTAACTATGTAATCCACCCTAAAAAGAATATTACAGTCCACATCAAAAGTGGAAATCAGACTGGATCAACGTTCTAACAAGAATTCTATGCAAATACATAAGTGTTAATGTAATTTTGCCTTTCGTGAAGCCCTCACCTGTTCCTGCTGTGGCCATCTCCAGAAGCGGCTATTCCACAGATGCACAGTTTTTATGGTAAGGATGACTCTGGAGGCTGAGTCTTTTATTTTCAACACAGAGGGAGTGACCCCTTATCTTTTGAGGAGGTTTGATATAGAACAACTTTACATTATTTTTTGTAGGGTCTAGTTGTGTACTTACTCACATTCTTCAACCAAGTCAAACTTTTCGTGAATAGTGTGGGTCTATCAAGCTCAACCAAGGATCGGGAAAGATGTGAATAGAGTTGAGCGAGCCCTAAAAAATTCGAGTTCGGGTCGAGCAGAACGCCAAACCCACCGCCGACACGAACGCCGAACCCCATTAAAGTCAATGTCAATGGGCTCGGCTCGGGTGAAGAGAAAACGTAAAGTTCGTAAAGTTTGTGCAGAACTAACCATTTCCGAACGGTTCGGCTCAACACTAGGGGCCACATGTATGAAAACTGTCTAGGTCTAAAACTCACTTTGTAGCCAATAGCAACCAATCAGAGTGCCCCTTTCATTTCATATAGTGTTCTGGAAAAATGAATGAGGCCCTCTGGTTGCTATGGGCAACAAAGTGAGTTTTAGACCTAGACAGTTTTCATACATGTGGCCCTGGGTGTCACAATTGCTTGTGCATCCATCTATTATCATATAAAAAATGCAGAAGAGTTCCCCAAGATGGCGGCTCTATCACTTCCTGCCTGAGGCAGAAAGTAACTGAAGCGTTAACATGGCAGCTGTGGAGGACTTGATTAAGCTTCAAGCTGTCGTGGTAACCTATCAGCACCCCTCTGGCAATATCATAGGATGTCAATCAGTAAACATGGTGGCTGGTGTTACGGACAGATGGTATAAGCCACGCCAGGGAGCGGAGTCTAAGTAGGTCCCGGTTTTCACCAGAGCCAGCCGCAAAGCGGGATGGACTTGCTGCGGCGGGATTCTACCAGGTCGCTTCCACTGACGTGACTTGCTTATGGTGGCGGCCAAGGGTAGGCGAGGTGCAGAATCGGCAATCAGGCTAGTAGTCGGCGACAGAGGGAAAGGTCAGGGCAGGCAGCAAAGGTTCGTGGTCAATAAATGTAGCACAAGGGTCAGAACACCGAAGACACTAGAACGCACTTCCAACGCTTTCTCTATAGGCTATGGGCACAATAGATCCGACAAGAAAGTGCCATGGCGGAAACAATATATAGGACCAGCAGCCAGCGATTAACCAATTACGGGCGCGCTGGCCCTTTCAATTTCAAAGAGCTGCCGCGCATGCGCGCTAGGGGGTGCGAGCGCGCACTGCAGCCGGCAGACAGCCGTGCGGGGACTGGAGCGTGGCTAGGTAAGTGCAGGGTCTCGGCGGAGCGAGTGCGGCGCGGCCCGACCTGCGGACCGCGGCGCCACTCATCCCCAGGGCAGGGGGACACGGAGCAGACACGGGTGTGCCCTCAGCCCGACCCTCGGCTGCGGGCCCACCCATGACAGTACCCCCCCCTAGGCCTCCCCCTCTTTCTGGAAAGAAGAAATTTCTTCAGTGGTTCCCGATCCAAGATGTTGTCCTCCGGCTCCCAAGATCTCTCCTCCGGCCTGAATCCTTCCCAATCAATGAGAAAGTGTCGCTTCCCTCTGATAGACTTCATAGTCAGAATCTCTTTCACCATGAACACGTTGGAGACCTCAGCTTCAGGGGGTGAGGGCGCGACTTTCCGAGAAAAACGATTGAGCACCACAGGCTTCAGCAGGGAGACATGGAAAGAATTCGGAATACGCATGGTAGGAGGGAGCCGGAGTTTATAAGCCACCGGATTGATCCGCTGTAACACTTCAAATGGCCCCAGGATCTGTGGACCTAGCTTATAGCTAGGAATCTTGAGCCGGATGTACCTGGCAGACAGCCACACCTTTTCACCAGGAGCAAAGGTTGGGGTCAGTCTCCTCTTCTTGTCCTCCTGGGACTTCATGCGGTGTGAAACTTGCTGAAGGGAATGGCGAGTTTTGCTCCCAGATGGCCGACATGTCCCGGACCAGGTATCCACCGCAGGAACCTCGGAGGCAGAAGGCAGAGGGAGGGGTGGGCGGGGATGTAGTCAATAGACAATGTAGAATGGTGAATAGCCCGTAGATTCGGAGTCCAGGGAGTTATAAGAGAATTCAGCCCAGGGCAGTAAACCGGACCAATCGTCTGGATGGGCCGAGACGAAGTGGCGGAGGTACGTGCCAAGGATTTGATTGATCCTCTCCACCTGACCATTGGATTGTGGGTGGTAAGCTGAGGAAAAGTCCAATTTTACTTGAAAACTGGGAGCAGAGAGCACGCCAAAACCCTGGAGAGAATTGGACCCCGCGGTCCGAGACGATGTGACGTGGGAGGCCATGTAGTCGGAAAATGTCTTTGAAGAAGAGTGTAGCGAGCTGAGAAGCGGACGGAAGACCTGGCAACGGGACAAAGTGTGCCACCTTAGAAAAACGGTCCGCGACTACCCAAATAGCAGTATTGCCAGAGGACGGAGGAAGGTCGGTGACGAAATCCATAGACACCTGGGACCATGGAGACTCCGGTGTGGGCAAGGGGTGCAGAAGGCCAGCCTGGCTGTGACGGTTTGTCTTATCCCGGGCACAGGTGGTACAGGCTTCCACAAATTCTTTTGAGTCCTTAGCAAGAGTCGGCCACCAATAGACGCGGGAGATCAGCTGATACGTTTTCCGAGCGCCAGGGTGGCCAGCCACCAGGGAGTTATGTCCCCATTTTAGAATCCTCCTCCGGAGAGCCGGACGCACGTAAGTCTTCCACCGAGCAATCTGTTGGCAGTCCATGGGAGCAACATGAACCATACGTTCTGGGGGTATAATATGCTGAGGACCGGGATCTTCCCCGATGGTGTCGGAGGCACGGGAGAGGGTGTCGGCTTTAACGGTTTTTTCTGCCGAGCGGAAGTGAATCCGGAAGTCAAAACGCGAGGAAAACAGCGACCACCTGGCCTGGCAAGGATTAAGGCGTTGAGCCGACTGGAGATACAGAAGATTCTTGTGATCTGTGTAAACATCAATTGGATGGCGAGCTCCTTCCAGGAGATGGCGCCATTCCTCCAGGGCCAGTTTGATGCCTAATAATTCTCTGTCCCCGATGGTGAAATTTCTTCTCCGCCGGAGGGGAAGGTCTTGGAAAAGGGAATCCATAGGTTGAGAGTTTCTCCCCTTTGGGTTCCTCTTTGTGTGAGAACCTCTCCTGCCCCCACGGAGGAAGCATCCACCTCCAAGGCGAAAGGTTTGTCTGGATCCGGACGAGACAGGATGGGTGCAGAGGCAAAAGCCGACTTGAGCTCTGAAAATGCCTTTTCGGCCGCTTGTGACCAGAGTTTCGGGTTTGGGGTTCTTCTAAGTGAGGGCCACAATTGGCGCCACCAATGTAGAGAAATGGGGAATAAATTGCCGATAGTAGTTCGCGAAGCCCAAGAAGCGCTGTATGGCCCGAAGCCCGACAAGTCGCGGCCACTGCAGAACGGCCGATAACTTTACAGGATCCATTTTGAAGACCCTTATCCAAAAAGATATAACCCAGGAACGGAAGGCTCGTCCGATGAAAAAGGCATTTCTCCAACTTGGCGTATAGCCGGTTCCTGCGGAGACGACTCAGCACCTGGCGTACCTGCAACCGATGGGTCAGAAGATCAGGAGAAAAAAATCAGGATGTCGTCCAAGTAGACGATGACACACGAGTAAAGGAGGTCTCTAAAGATTTTCATTAAGTTCCTGAAACACGGCTGGGGCGTTGCATAGTCCAAACGGCGGAATTTGGGAAAACCAAAAAATATCCTTTATTCCCCAGGGGCCTGCGGTAAATCCGATGCCGGGACGGCAGGGTGAGAAACCATCCTTTTTCTCCACAAAGATGAAACCGACGCCGGCTGGGGAGGAGGATCTGCGAATAAAGCCCTTCTGCAAATTCTCTTTTATGTAGGTAGACATGGCCTGAGTCTCGGTTACAGACAACGGATAAACCCTCCCTCGAGGAGGACTGGTCCCAGGGAGAAGGTCAATAGGACAGTCATAGGGCCGATGGGGCGGCAGAGTCTCAGCCTACTTTTCCGAAAACACATCTGCAAAGTCCTGGTATTCCGCTGGCAGTTACAGTTACAGCTATAGTTACAGCTGTTAATATAATTTTGTTGCAAGTAACAGTCTAAGCCTTTCTTGAAGTCCTAACCTGTCCCTGCTGTAATGGGGTCCTGTGATTCCCAGTTTTTATAGTAAGGAAGGCTTGTTGTTTTTGGAAATTGAATCTTTTATTCTCAAGATGGAAGGAGTGACTCTTGTCTTTTGACGAGGTTTTATACAGAACAGCTTTTCACTGTATTTTTTTAGTCTGTTTATGTACTTATTCACGTTCTTCAACCAAGGGTGGGAAAAGATGTGGATGACAGGAGAGGTAAAGGTGATTTAAAAACTTGAAAACTAAAGAGCCTTATAAGGTAGCATCAATGTGTCTTAAAGAAATATTTCACTCCTCATCCCAAGTGGAAATCAGACTGCAACAATGTTCTAACATGAATTTTATACAACTGCAGTGCCTTGCGAAAGTATTTGGCCCTCTTGAACTTTTCCACCTTTTGCCACATTTCAGGCTTCAAACATAAAGATATAAAATTTTAATTTATTTTGTGAAGAATCAACCAGTGGGAGACAATTGTGAAGTGGAACGAAATTTATTGGATATTTTATACTTTAGTAAAAAATAAAAAACTGAAAAGTGGGGCGTGCAAAATTATTCGGCCCCCTTAAGTTAATACATTGTAGTGCCACCTTTTTGCTGCGATTACAACTTCAAGTCGCTTGGGGTTTGTCTCTATCAGTTTTGCACATCGAGAGCCTGAAATTCTTGCCCATTCTTCCTTGGCGCAGCTGGAGCTCAGTGAGGTTGGATGGAGAGCGTTTGTGAACAGCTGGAGCTCAGTGAGGTTGGATGAAGAGTGTTTGTGAACAGCTGGAGCTCAGTGAGGTTGGATGGAGAGCGTTTGTGAACAGCTGGAGATCAGTGAGGTTGGATGGAGAGCGTTTGTGAACAGCTGGAGCTCAGTGAGGTTGGATGGAGAGCGTTTGTGAACAGCTGGAGCTCAGTGAGGTTGGATGGAGAGCGTTTGTGAACAGCTGAAGTTCAGTGAGGTTGGATGGAGAGCGTTTGTGAGCAGCTGAAGTTCAGTGAGGTTGGATGGAGAGCGTTTGTGAAAAGCTGGAGATCAGTGAGGTTGGATGGAGAGCAGGTTCGATGGAGAGAGTTGGATGGAGAGCAGTTTTCAGCTCTTTCCACAGATTCTCGATTGGATTCAGCTCTGGACTGTGACTTGGTCATTCTACCACCTGGTTCGCTTTATTTGTGAACCTTCCATTGTAGACTTTGCTTTATGTTTGGGATTATTGTCTTGTTGGAAGAGAAATCTCCGTCCCAGTCTCAGGTCTTTTGCAGACTCCAATAGGTTTTCTTCCAGAAAGGTCCTGTATTTGGCTCCATCAATCTTCCCATACATTTTAACCATCTTCCCGGTCCCTGCTGAAGAAAAGACCAAACCATGATGATGTCCCCACCATGTTTGACAGTGGGGATGGTGTGTTCAGGATGATGAGCTGTGTTGTATCACAAGTTGCGTCACTCGTGCCCTCGTCAGTCCCCTGTGTGCCGGGAGCGAGTGGCGCCGCATCTGCTTACCTCACCGCACTTCTGCTTCCTAGAGTCCATCTGCCGGCCAGGGGCGCGCATCCCTGCTCCTTAGGGCGCACGCCGGCTCTCTTAGATTTAAAGGGCCAGCGCGCTGGTAATTGGTTGATTGCCGGCCGCTGACCCTATATAGTGGCTCCACCTCCGGCAGGCCTCTGCCGAATCCATAGTGCCTCTACCTATGCGAGGAAGGCTTCTTGAAGTCCGGTTAGACTTTTCCATGTGCCAGTCCTGTTCTCTCTCATCCCTTGATCACGAACCTTCGCTGACTGCCCTGACCTTCGGGCCTGCCAAATCTGTACCGCGTTGCACCTCGTCTGCCTCTGCAAGCAAGTCACATCAAGGGTAGCGACCTGTTGGAATCCCGCCCCGGCTAGTCCATCCCGCCTTGCGGCGGGCTCTGGTGAATACAGGGACCCACTTAGACTCCGCTCCCTGGTGTGGCCTGTACCATCGCTTATGGTGGCCCAGTAGATCCACTACCCCAAGTCGTTACATGTTGCTTTTACGCCAAACAGATCGTTTTGCATTGTGGCCAAATGGTTGGAGTTTGGTTTGGTGTCTCCCAGGCGGCAAACTTTAAACGAGACTTTTTATGGATATCTTTGAGAAATGGCTTTCTTTTTGCCACTCTTCCATAAAGGCCAGATTTGTGCAGTGTATGACTGATTGTTGTCCTATGGACAGACTCTCCCACCTCAGCTGTAGATCTCTGCAGTTCATCCAGAGTGATCATGGGCCTCTTGGCTGCATCTCTGATCAGTCTTCTCCTTGTTTGAGATGAAAGTTTAGAGGGACGTCCGGATCTTGGTAGATTTGCAGTGGTCTGATACCCCTTCCATTTCAATATGATCGCTTGCACAGTGCTCTTTGGGATGTTTAAAGTTTGGGAAATCTTTTTGTATCCAAATCCAGCTTTAAACTTCTCCACAATAGTATCACGGACCTGCCTGGTGTGTTCCTTGGTCTTCATGATGCTCTCTGCGCATTAAACAGAACCCTAAGACTATTACAGAGCAGGTTCATTTATACGGAGACTTGATTACACACAGAGGGATATTTATATATTTATCACCATCAGTCATTTAGTCATTGGATCATTCAGAGATCCTCACTGAACTTCTGGAGTGAGTTTGCTGCACTGAAAGTAAAGGGGCCAAATAATATTGCACGCCCCACTTTTAATTTTTTTTTTTACAAAAGTTTTAAATATCCAATAAATTTCCTTCCACCTCACAATTGTGTCCCACAATTATATCTTTATGTTTGAAGTCTGAAATGTGGCAAAAGGTTCAAAAGTTCAAAGGGGCTGAATACTTTCGCAAGGCACTGTACATAAATGTTAATATAAACTCCTCGCATTATTGTAAATATTGTATTATATCTTTTCATGGGACAACAGTAAAGATATGACACTGTGATACAATGTATAACAGTGTAAATTTTGTGTGCCTTTAAAATCACTCAATGCTCCACTAATGTCTAAACCACAGGCAACAAAAGTGAGTACACCCCTAAGTAAAATGGACAAATTCTGCCCAATTTGCCATTTTTCATCCAAGTTGTCATGTAACTCGTTAGTGTTACAAGGTCTCAGGTGTGAATGAGGAGCAGGTGTGTTACATTTGGTGTTATCGCTCTCACACTCTCTCATACTGTTCACTGGAAGTCCAACATGGCACCTCACGGCAAAGAATTCTCTGAGGATCTGGAAAAAATAATTGTTGCTCTACATAAAGATGGTTGAGGCTATGAGAAGATTGCCAACACCCTGACACTGAGCTGCAGCGTGGTGGCCAAAACCATACAGTGGTTAACAAGACAAGTTCCACTCAGAACAGGCTTTCCCATAGTTGGTCAAAGAACTTGAAAGCACGTGCTCAGCATCTTATCCAGAGACTGTCTTTTCGAAATAGACATATAAGTACTGTCAGCATTGCTGCAGAGATTAATAAAGTGGGGGATCAGACTGTCAGTGCTCAGACTGTACTCCATCAAATTGATCTGCATGGCTGTCGTCCCAGAAGGAAGCCTCTTCTAAAGATGATGCACAAGAAAGCCTGCAAACAGTTTGCTGAAGACAAGCAGACTAAGAACATGGATTACTGGAACAATGTCCTGTGGTCTGATGATGACCAAGATAAACTTATTTGGTTCAGATCATGTCAAGCTTGTATGACAGCAACCGGGGGAGGAGTACAAAGACAAGTGTGTCTTGCCTACAGCAAGCATGGTGGTGGGAGTGTTATGGTTTGTGGCTGCACGAGTGCTGCCGGCTTTGGGGAGCTACAGTTCATTGAGGGAACCATGAATGCCAACATGTGTTATGACATACTGCAGCAGAACAAGATCCTCTCCCTTCAGCAACTGGGCCGCAGGAGAGTATTCCAACATGATAACAGCCCCAAATATATCTCCAAGACGACCACTGCCTTGGTAAAGAAATGAGTGCAAAGGTGTTGGACCGGCCAAGCATGTCTCCAGACTTAAACCCTATTGAGCATCTGTGTGAGGGGTGTACTCACTTTTGATGCCACTGGCTTATACATTGATGGTTGTGTGTTGAGTTATTTTGAGGGCACACCAAATTTACACTGTTATACAAGCTGCACACTGACTACTTTACATTGTATCAAAGTATCATATCTTCAGTGTTATACCATGAAAAGATATAATACAATATTTACAAAAATGTGAGAGGTGTACTTACTTTTGTTACATAGTGTATATATTAAAGGCATCAGCTTCTTTTGTAAATTCACTTTTTTTTTCACTTAATCTCCTGTTGCATTTTTTAGTAGAAATCTACCAATGCCTGATGTCTCTATTTCCCAATGTGCTTGATCAATGATCCTTAGCCAAACATTGTCAGCATAAATTTTCTACAGATGGCACTACGTGTCAATAATAATACCGAGTATCATTGTACTGAGCAATGCTTTTTACACTCTCTGTCCTCGGAACGATTTACAAAGGTCTAATAAGAGCATTCCCTTATAATGTTATAAACACAGAACGTGATCTTTTTGACTTTTTTTAAGTCTTCTCTTTAGACCAGATGCAGGAAATTGGTGCAGCACAGCAACCACTCGAGTATCCAATTACTAGATACGTCCCACAAAGGAACAATTAGGCAGGAAAAAACTACGATAAAGCAGCCAGAATGTCATCATTCTGGTCCTGTGTCATCTCAAGCCACGGCAGAAGGAAAGGTAATAGAATGAGGACTCTTGTAGTATAGTGTTACTATTTATGTAAACTAAAATGTGAGTAGCTTCTAAGTTATAGGGTGTATTAATTAAGAACAGCTTTTGGGATAGTTAACCCCCTCGAAACATGACCAAATGCCGTTGTGGAACAAAATAAACATTGTACCAAAACAAATTTAGAAATCAACCCTATGGTGGCTGCAACATACCTTGTAGATTCAAAGGGCTTACGTCAGCCATTATTCATTGGGTTTGATTCAATAGATAGCAACTGGAATCTCTTACAGATTCTCATTCCTGGGTCCTTTTTAACTTTAGGCAAAATCCCACACAGGGTTCCGTCACCCACCATCACAAGGATGTTATGTCTAGCATCCGTATGTGAAGAGAACATGGGATCAAGACCAGCAAGCAAATGGAAGAGTCTAATCTGGAGTCTCTACATATTTTCTTGGTTCTGTTTTGGGTTCTCAGTTAAAAGGGTTTTCTCACCATGCAGTTTCACAGAGTCAAAGGTAGTTTCAGACTCACACTGTCTGGTCAGGCTGTGGATCTTTCTATAGTCGTGATTTGCATATTTAGCTCCTCTATAACTATTTGAGTGTTAGGCTATATTCACATGGCTTATTGCCGACGTAATTGCGGGGACGGATTTCGCCCCGCAATTACGCCGGCTGCCGTGCAGCGGGGGCGGGGCGGGGGTCCGGCTGCTCGCCGGCCCCATAGACATTCATTATTCACGGCGCGTACAAGGCGTAAATAATGTGCATGTCACTTTCTCCCCCCCGTGGCGGATTCGCCGAGCGGGGAGAGGAGACGGAATCCATAGTTCTCTATGAGAACTGTGGATTTCCGTAATGCCTGGGATTGATTTCACCGATTGCACCCAAATACGGCGCACAGAAACGGTGAATTTCCCAGAATACCGTTGAACGGCTTGGCCTCGTCAACGGTTTTTCTGCGCCTATGGCGCCGTACTGCGCGCCGATTTCGCTGCAGAAACGGCGCATCCGCGGCAGCAATTACGTATCCACTGCTCTCATAGAGAAAGTGGATTCCGTCTCCTTCCCGCTCGACAATCCCCGCGGGGGAGAAAGTGCATGCACATTATTTACGGCGCGGAGGCGCCGAAACAATGCATGTCTAATGGGCGGAGCGCCCCCGGCCCGCCGCGCTCCACCCCCCCGCCCCCGTCCCCCCCCCTTTAAATTACGGCGATTTGTGCACTCAATACGGCGCACAAAATCCGCGGGAATAACCCGGGAACAGGGCTTATATGACATAAGTGCAGGAGATTTAATCTGTAGTCAATAAAGCTACAGACCTCCAAAGAGTAAAAAAAAAAGTGCTTATCAAAAGTAAACAAGCTAATCTGGTTAGAGATAAACATATGGCTTTTCTTGGTTCTGATTTGGGGTCTCAGTTAAAAGGGTTTTAAACAAGCTAATCTTGTTAGAGATAAAGACTCTGTTCCATTGGACCATAATGACATCACTCCCTGCATTCTGTCTAATCAGGAAGGGAATTATAGATGGTAACCTAGAGACACTTGTGTGCACTAAGAGCAGATAAAATCTCTCTTATCTGCTAACTAGGACAAATATCAAAAGCATTGTACTTAGTAAAAGTCTTCATTTACCTCTCCCTACATGTTGAAAGCTAATCTTTGTAATGAGAAAACCCCTTTAATTTTAGGAGCATGTCTGGAGTCTGTGTAAGGTGTCTGGTCTAGACTGTATATCTCTGGGGGCATGAATCTAGCACAGTCTCAGGGACACACTACCCTGATGACCAATTATTAGAATATGTTGAAAGCTGGACTTTAGGCATATATTTTTATTGCATTCCATCCAGATAGTGTGCCCACTGGTTGAGGCTCATTCAGTGGTTTCCTTTTGGTAGAACATTTTTATGCTACACGTCTGATAAGAAGAGTCAGCAATATTAATAAACAGTCTTATTCTATACTGTGTTTTAAAATGTAAAGCTCCATAGCAGCAGTTGAAATCTACCATCCTAACCATCAATGAGGATGAGAATGAACTTCTAAAATTCTACGATTAATTGCTATTATAGATATAATTTACCCTCAACAACCGTCTTCAACACCTTTAAAGTGATTTTATCGCTACAAAGATCATGTCTCAGATTATGGGGACAGTAAAAATAAGCACTTTTTTAATTGGGTTGCATTACCTCAGACACTTGGTTTAGCAGATATGAGCTTTTGTGTAAATCTGTATTCTGTTTCTGCTGCTGCTGGTCAGGACACGCCCCCTGGTCGAATCCCACCCTTCCCTAGACACGCTGCCTACACTGTAATTGGCTGGCTGACATTTCATTCAGCCTGTTGGGGTACGCCCCCAGACAGGAAACGCCCCGGCCACGCCCCCTGTGCTGTGATTGGCTGCCTGCACACTCTGTGTTTACTCCCCTCTGAGCTGTTAAAATCGATAGTGAAACCAAGGGCTGCTGGCTCTATATATATCTCCCAGCTCTAGGGTGAATGATCTGGGCAATTACTGGCTGTGTAACTCATAGATCCCCTCATATAACCCAGTGTTATAGAGTCGCCTGCCTGTTAACAGGGGGAGAGGAGGAGGGGGAGGGCAGTGTGCATTGCTCATTATAACCCAGTCTGCTGCCTGATAACAGAAGGGGAGGGGGGCAGTGTACACTCCTCACATGCCTCATCAGTTAAGGCTGTGTGTTTAACTGGATATGACACACTCGTCCAGACTCCTGGTTGGTAACCGACGGGGAGGAGGGAGGGGGCAGTGTACTCTCCTCACATGTCTCATCAGTTCAGGCTGTGTGTATAATTGCATATACCACAGTCATACAGTCTATTGTCTGGTAACAGAAGGGGAGGGAGGGCAGTGTACACTCCTCACATGTCTCATCAGTTCAGGTTGTGTGTATAACTGCATATAGCACAGCAAGGAGCTTGTGGAGCCTGAAGGCTGCAGACATAAGAAGCATGCAGGAGGCTACAGAGCTGTTATATCCAGACAACCTTCTGCATCCCCTGCTTCATACTAAATGATGATATAACAGTTCTTCAGTGAGGGGAGATTTGTATGCTAAGCAGGGGGTACAGGAACCTTTACATCCCCCCCCATGCTCTGCTATTAGCATACACAGCTTCTCAGACCTCTCCACACTCATAGATCAGCCCTCTCCTGTCTCCTGTCTCCGTGGAGCTGACAGTGCAGCTGATCTAGCAGTGAGCAGCCGCCAGCAGACCTAGGCAGGCACACACAGGGTTAACTCTGGCAGCAAACCCCCTTGCCCTCCCCCCCTGCTGTATAGAAGTTATGGAGGAGAGCTGTCTGTATGCTGAGGGGAGGGGGGAAGAGGGAGGAGAAGAGGCAGACAAGAAGCACGCCCCTGAATTCAAAAATCCTGTGGTGCCAGAAGCATTGAAGTGGGCTGAAAGCTTGTAATGAGACAACTCCTTTAACTACTTTTCTGGAGTTAAGGAAAATGCATGACCAATATATTTTTTTTTTACTATTTAAAACAAGATACTGATAAATATGCTTTTCTCTTTAGCTTTTTTTTCTTTTCTGATTGTAGATTTTTTATTTCTGTTTTTATATATTATAACTGGGGCAGCCAATTTGCCTTAGTTGCTTTTAACTAAATTTAGAGAGATGCCTTATAGCAGCTAAGTGGTCATAGAAGCCTGTGAACAGTAGCTGACTATTTGACTTCTATGGGATAATGATTGCTCTGTGACCAAGTAAAAAGTCAGTGTGCAGGAAGGAGGAGGAGAATGGGAGTTGTGATCACCTCCTATTGTGAATGGTGGATCTTGTGTTATCTATACACATTAGTCTCTCCTTTCAGTGTTGCTCTGCCTGATAATGAGGAGACTACTGAGAAGTGATCCCTACAGTCTTGAAGTATCAGGGTATTATTAGGCCTAGTGGACAAAGTGAAAACTGCAGTATTTCAGGAATTAAAAAAAAAAGAAAAATTAATTTTTAGAGATAAAGAAAATGATAATAAAATTCGTAAAAAATGTATTTAACTTAAAAAACATCTGTTAAACAATAGGTCATTTTGTGATAACACATTCCCTTTAATATACCTATATCTGATGTTTGGAAACATCCCATGCACACCTTATACCGTACAATGATGAGAGTAGTTGGAAAATACTGTTTGCCTGTTTGCAAAGACATGCATGACCACTAATCCTAAATAATTGCACAAGACAAGATCCAGCAACTATGTGATATTCTACTTGAACTTAATGTTGTAGCAATCTCCTGGACTCATTAATGTGTCTCATTTGAAATGAATGATGTCATACAGCTAGGGGCTCTATTGACTCAGCAATGACTAGTAAAGAGTGTCCAAATCTGGAAACAAGTCAAAGGCTGTAATATTCCACCCTAAAAATAAAGCATGCAATGCACATAAAAGATAATCAGCACCATCTTTGTCAATAGAGGAAACCGTCTCTTAATTTATAGCAGCAGGATAAGGGTAAATTCACACGTGGCAGATTTATTGCAGAAATTGCAGAAATCCATGTGCAATCCATGCTACAGCAAATCTGCCACGTGTGAATGCGCTCTAGGAGAGGAGCAGAGGTGATAGGTCTGAGAATGTGTAGACAAGTTGGCAGAGGTTTTTGCTATCTTTCGAAGGACACAACGTGGTGAATGGAATTTTTTTAAATTGAGTCAGTCATGGCTGATACAAAGCATTCTCCAGTTATTCTACTTATGCCTACTTGCACAATCCAGATGTTTAACTGAGGAAGGCTCGTCAGATCCGAAAACGTTCTTAATCTGGTTGCTTGAAATGCGTTGTTGTCTCTAATATTCCCAAATATATGTTACACTGGAGAATTGTCTATCAAGTCTATTTATTAAATCAACACCGTGAAAGCATTTGGAATGGTGTGCCATAAATTACTTATATTGGCATATTCAGGATTGGTGATCCTTTAATGAGCACCCGTGGATCACTTACCCTACCACGGTGTACAACATCCTTCTTGCTTCTTGGCTGATACCAAGGAGACCATATTATGACCAAGGGTCAGACTATTTTCGGGTTCAAAATTTTATGGCCGGAATTGTATAACCTTATATCCTTTTGCATTTTGTGGGACATGTTGTCCTTTCATTTGGCCCATGGAAAAGTAGCCTGTCTTTGGGATAGTGGCATAACTTGAATCCATAGGGCCCCATGGGGAAAGGATATAGGTCCCACCACCTAATGAAGGGAAACTAAAACAGCAGCATAAAAGTAAAAAACAAAAAGTAAAAATAGGACCCACAATGTTCTGCTAGAAAGTCACCAACTACAAAAATACATAATGTTCTTGGATCTGAGTGGGTCCCCTTCGCCTCAGGGCTCTATAGCAGCTGCTATGCCTGCTATGGCTATAGTTACGTCCATGCTCTGGCGGTAGTATAACAAGATGGATAAGCAAGTGGATTGTTATTCACAACAGCCACAACAGATGAAAGTGCCCCCATTCCCATTTATGCCTCTTTGGGCACGTCAGAAGAGGTTGGCTGAAGATAGTGTTTGTGATGTCTTCCTTGCAATCATCTATGGTATGTAGATTGTTGGTGTACACTTTGAGTGACTCTGCCAGTATTCTGGTGCCCTTTCAGCCCAAAAACTGGTGCAGTGCTGTTCTCTAGAGGTACAGTATGAGCAGGCACATTCCAAAAATATGTGCTTTATGAGGCAGCGGCACTTTGTGATGCGCCCAAGATGTGGGCAATAATCCAGTTTGGGCCATATGGCTGTTATAAAAACATGTGGAAACTGTCAAAAACCACATGGCAAAATTACGGTAACTTTTGATCTGAAGGAAATATTTCATAAGCACCTGCCTTTTTACGGTGCATTTGCCTAAAAACAGATTTGTTGGACGTCAACCCTTTCACTGTTCGGAAGGTCATCTACAATGGAAGAGTTTTGACAACTTTCCCATATTATGCCTATCCAGAGTGTAAGCAGAAAGCAAGATATGAAAGAAACCCCTTACATTTCATGCCACATGGGATTCCTCGACAACTGCATTTGTATGGGGGGGTTCAGAATGTCCCTGATTGCAGATGTTGGAGGACAGAAGGATTGGGCTTTTGGATTGGAACATATCTGACCCTATTTTCCCACAGGATAAAAGTCGCTGATAGAGGGGTCCGCCAGATGCTTACTCCCCTCTCCACAGTGGAATAAAGATGGACGCTTGGTTAAGGTGACCAAGTTGATGTTTACTTTGGAGTTAGGAGAAATAGCTGTGGGCCGAATGATGGCTATCTCATGTTTTAGGCCGGTTTCTAGAGCTCCTTATAGCACTGCACAGACAAAAATGTGAATTAGCAGCCAAATCAGTTGTAAGTATATTTAGTATCTATAATAATACAGAAACTACAAAGTTTATTTAACAGAAAGAGCAATTATTGTGCCAGAAATAGGAGACATAATTTATGAGTGGATGTGATTACTCTAACAGCTGGATCGTGGTATAAGCAGCAGAAGACATGCACAGGATTATAAAAATAGACTTACGATAAAAGCACAAAAATAGCAAAATTATGTAATTTACAATCTCAACAGTAAAGTTCTTAAACCTGTTGCTGACCTATGTACTATTGCTTCGGGCACCAGGCATTGCCTGCATCAGGCCGAGCAGACTTGCCAAGCAGATCACATGGGTGCTACTTGTGTTCCCATGCCAAAGCAATTGCTGTCATATACTGTATATCTGCAGCCCAGGTCTAATCTGATCTTCACCTTTTCACCCTTTAATGCCCTGATCAATAGTGATTGTGGAATTCAAACAGAAGGATTAAGGGGACTCCCATTCCTGTTACATGGTCAAGGTCCATTCCCGGGATAGGCAGCCAGCCCAGGGTGTATTAAAGGACCTCAGTCTGCCTGACTATATCTCCTTCCTCAAGTCCATACTAGTATGCCCCAACAACTGTCCCATGTACTGTTCATACACGTCAATGGACTGGAATCCAAAAATCTTCCGGTGGGATTACATTTTTTTTTTTACAAAAATCAGTTAAAAACTTCACACAAATGCACATACATTTTTTTTAATAATAAACTTTATTAAATGGAAGCCACAAAACAAATTTGATTTTATCACACTTGTAACAGCATAATTTAATAGTATCGTACACTTCCTCAGACTTCATGACCAGACACGAAACGTGTTACCTCTTAGATTATTATTATTATTTATTTTACAGCACCATTGATTCCAGGGCGCTGTACATTCAGGGGGTTACATACATAACATAAGTCAAACCAGTACAATAGTGACAATCTGTGAATAACAACAGGTACAGAGGGAGAGAGAATCCTGCCCGCGAAGGCTTACAATCTGCAAGAAAGGGTGAAAGAGACAGCAGGTGAGGGGCAGACATGTTTGTGAGGTGGTGTAGGGGCAGCAGGGTTATTTTAGGTTATAGGCTCATGAAGAGATAGGTTTTCAGGTTACCTTTGAGGCTAGTAACAGAGGGGGAGAGTCTGATGTGTTGGGGCAGTGAGTTCCAGAGTGTGGGGGAAGCACAGGAGAAGTCTTGGAGACAGTTGTGTGAGGAGCTGATAAGAGGAGAGCAGAGAAGAAGGTCCTGTGAGGTTGTGTGAGGGGAGATATCTGGAGATTAAGGCAGAGATGTATGGAGGGGAGAGGTTATGGAGAGCTTTATAGGTCATGGTTAGTAATTTGAAGTGAATGCGCTGGGTAATGGGAAGCCAGTGAAGGGATTGGCAGAGGGGAGAGGCAGAGGAGTAGCAAGGAGAGAGGTGGATAAGACAAGCAGCGGAGTTCAGGATGGATAGAAGGGCAGCAAAAAGTGCTAAACGGGAGGCCACAGAGAAGGATGTTGCAGTAGTCTAGGCGAGAGATGACAACTAAAAATATTCTTCATCTATTTATTACTAATACTCAGAGTCACAGTGCTTCTTTGACCCAGACAAGATTCCAGTTTGTTAGTTAACTGGACACCGAGATACATTCTCAGCCACCTTCACGATTACTTCTCCTGGATTCTTCTACTTGTGGACAGATGGGATTTTGGGACCGGCAGCGGGCGACTATACCGGTATGTTCCAGCATCTTGCAGAACGGCGCGTTGTGCCTCCTATCCAAAGGCACAACCACACCAGATGAGCGCATATATACACACTCTCACCCCTATAGGTGTTTTGTTGATAATACATGTGGTTGAGCTTTTTTCTTTGGCGTTCTCTCTTTTTTCCAGATCTCTTTGGGAGGTAATTATGAGTCTTATCTTTTATTCTTAATCATGCCCTGACGGACCCATGAGCTTTCTTAGATCCCGGAACACCACTTTAACTTGGACTTATAGGGCCCCATAGCAAACCCAGATGGTCCTCACCACCTAATGACAAGAAACTGAAATGGTAACAATAATTCAAGATGGTAGATACTGGAGCCATTATGAAATATATTGTGATGAATCGCTCACATTTCGTCCGCCATCTTGGCTCGGCCCGGGGGTTATTCAGCTCTGGGATTGTAGGCGGAATGGCACTCAGACACCAGGCTCCGGTTTAACACTGGCCTCAGCCAGCTTTATTGAGGCACAGCAGAAACAAATAATACAAACACAAACCTCAGGCCATCTGGCACTGACTAAACACATTAGTCCCTCTCTATCCGTGGCCTGGACCAAGCACATCAGATCTCACCAACTGGTGTAGGCTTCCCTCAGCCTCTTGGGGGCCAGAGCTCTCTCTTCAGCTCTGCTGCTCCAACATCCAGGTAGCAGAACACCCCTCCCCCCCGATCACCTGGTGTAGGAGGCTTTTTATAGGTCCCCAAAGACCTATACAATATCTGGGCTGGAACCCAGGGACCTGGAATGCGGGGACAGCCACCCGCCCGATACTATAGCTGTCCCGGAAGAGCCACCCCATACATAGCTGCCTTGCAGCTATTCTAGCCGCTACTGTATGTGTCAGTAACAAATAATTACTGACCCAACATAGGTGGCTTTCACCACCGAGCCCAGGACCTCGGCCCAGGTCCATCTGCAGGACTCCAACTGTAGACCCTCTAATGGCAGGATCATGCGACTACCAGTGGTCGCTCTGCCACAATATATACACATTTACACACATACAGAGCCAAATTTATTAAATAAAAAAAAAATGGCAACATCTTTAACAGAAAGGTGACCCAATAAAAAAAAGCTCATACTTACTTCAGTTTTAGTCTTGGGTCTCCCTGGTCTTCTGTATTGTTTTATTTTCCAATAGGGACATCACTGCTGCAGCCACTGATTGGCTGCAGTAGTCATGTGCCTCTACTGCAGCCAATGATGTAAGCAGAGGCATGTGACTGTTGCTGCCAATCGGTGGCTGCAGTGGTGATTTTCCATTTCGGAAGTAAAAGGAAGCAGAAGACCGAGGAAACCCAGCACTTGGAAGGAAGAATGGGGGAAGGGGAGTCTAGGCTTCTTATATTAGGCCACCAGAAGCTTCCAATTAATTTTTTAGATGAATGGACCAACCCCTTTAAGGACTTGCACAGTAGCTGAAACTCTATGCATATAATCAAGATTACAGGGATGGTAATTAATTCATATTAATAGACAGCTATGTCTGTTTGTGTGAGATCTTGTTTAGATAACTTTAGAGTAATCATCTACTCTCCCACTCTTTGCTATGTTTTATAGTTCCAGCAAAAACACACAATATTTGCTTTAAAAACAGGAACTGAACAGGAAAATGTCTGCCTTACTGAGCATGAAGACATTCCTGCAGGGAGAATATGCTCGGAGCACCCGCGGGAGGGTGGACTGAGCACAATGAGTAAACATCCCGGAAATATTAATCCCATTTATTTATAGGTTTTACTAAATGATGAATGAAATGTTCACCGTGGAACAACTACGCTCAGCAGAGCTCGATATACCCGCCGTCTGTAGACAAGTTGTGAAGCAAATCTGTGGCATTGAGATATAGCAGATCTGGATGCTAGATTAACATAGGTTCAGACAGGATAAAATACCTTCTATGGGATCTCTGCTCTGGACAATTTTATAGATACTAGAAGTGTCCCTTGACAGTAAACTGTTCACAAAATGTCCTCCTGCTGGGGCAATCCGTAATTAGTTGTAATTTATAGGAAAACCTGGCAGTAAGTGTTCAATTTCTCTGCAGCGCCACCATAGGGGAAATTAAACACTAGCAGTTTCGGAATGGGGAACCTGGGGCCCTCCAGTGGAGTTGATTTCTGAGGCCCACCATTGGACTTGATTCTTGGGACCCACCAACAGACTTGATTACTGGGGCCCACCAGTGGAGTTGATTACTGTAGGCCACCGGTGGAGTTGATTTTTGAGACCCACCAGTACAGTTGACAGTTGACAGTGGAGTTGGCTCTTGGGGCCCACCAGTGGAGTCAACTTTTGAGGCTCACCAGTGGACTTGGTTCTTGGGGCCCACCAATAGAGTTGGCTATTGGGGCCCATCAGTAGAGTTGCCTATTAGGGCCGATCAGTGAAATTGATTTTTGGGGCCCAACAGTGGAATTGATTCTTGAGGCCCAACAGGGGAGCTAATTCTTAGGGACTGCACTGCAGCTACTGCAAATGCCTTCGCACTCTGGCTCTTACTTTCTTCCTCTCATTTTCTGCCTTTGTCACTGAAAAGCGGCTCCATTTCCCTCATGTCTAGAGACCCACTGGGGGTTTCCCCACTCCCCTTCTGGGCCAGTCTGAGCCTGAGCATTAGACAGTGTTCATTCATATCAATGTATTGTCTGTACAATGTAAGACACAACAAGCCCTTCAAAATAAGAGACGCTTTTTGTAGCCACTCTCTACTTTGGACAGGAGATGAGGACCCAAACATGGCATTCCCCTTCTACTTACTCAGAATTTCTTGCTAGGGTAAATGAAAATAAGATTTTCTTAGCCACAGAATCCCTTTAATAGGGGAAGTGAAAGGAACTATCATTTGAATGTATTAATTATCACAAATCTCAAAGAGAGGTGCTCATATGTCCTAAAAGCTTTAGCTTTTTGCTACAAGTATCTCCACGTACACCATTCGAGGCCATCCATTTGCATATTTTCTTGAAATGAATTTGGATAGGCATGAACTACCAATAAACCCAATCCAGCTCAAGAGATTTTCCCTTTACCCCCTTCAAGGGTGATCATCCCTGTACTTCCAGCTCCAAGCAATTATCAGGAAATTTAGTATTACATGGTGCCCGTTTATAGAAATCTGTACCCACAAGAAATCTGATCATGTTGTATCCTTCTGAGTAGGAGCTGCTTACTGAAGTGATTCTTTCTCTGGAGCATAGAGAGGAGTCTGGAGCTGTGGGATCCACTCTATGATGTCTATGTGCATATGAGTATGAGTGGACCAAATGGGGCATCCCTTTTAACCAGGTTGTCTTTATCGAGCAAGCCAGACATCCTGCAAAACTTTCTGTAAATGTAAAAAGTTTGACAGAAAGTTCTGCAGGAGACAAACCAGACAGGAAAGTTAAGAGCTAAGGCAACAAATTATGTGCCCCCCTCACATTAACACAGTGCAACAGTGAATGGTGTGTTTCCCTAACCTGCTTCTGGGAGATGCATGGCAGGGACGACCTCCAGGACATCTTGCAGCAAGAATAGTTAACCTCTCTTCCAGGGACACCAACAGAGCTCCAGTGCCACCCGACAGTGCCTGTACCAGGAACCAGCGCAGGAAGAAGTGGTTGTCTTCCTCTTGTCTTTTCCTTTCGGGGCCATACCGCCATGATGACTTCTTCCGGCCACAACTCATCTCTGCAGAGTTTACCACATACACATCTTATAATCCTCACTCTTCCAGCAGCTCCTTACTTATAGGTATATAAATCCCCTCAGTTAGAAAGCTATATAGCTCCCCTCATCAGATAAGAAGCTCTATAGCCCCCCTCAGTTAGGTAGGTGTATAGGTCTCCTCAGTTAGGTAGGTGTATAGGTCCCCTCAGTTAGGTAGGAGTATTGGTCTCAGTTAGGTAAGTGTATTGGTTACCTCAGTTAGGTAGGTATGTATATGTCCCATCAACTAGGTAGGCATGTATAGGTCCCCTAAGTTAGGCAGGTATAAAAGTCCCCTCAGATAGGAAGCTGTATAGGTTCTCTCAGTTAGGTAGGTGTATAGGTCCCTTCAGTTAGGCAGGAATGTATAGGACCCCTCAATTAGGTAGGCATGTATAGGTCCCTTCAGTTAGAAAGGTTTATATAGGTCCCCTCAGTTAGGGAGGTTAACATAGGTCCCGTCAGTTAGGCAGATATATATAAGCCCCCTCAGTTAGGTAGGTTTATATAGGTCTCCTCAGTTAGGCATGTTTATAAACTGCTAATAAAAATAAGAATAATTATACTTACCTCTCCTTCCCCAGTCATGCGCCTTCCTTTTCTGCCTTACACTGGCTTCATCACGCCGCCAGCGCGGGGATGCTCCTCCGGCAGCTCCTCAGCCGCACAGCCTATGCAGAGTGACTAGACTGTGAGGCAGTGGTGTGATGAGCAGGCCCTTACCAAAACCGGGCCATGGCGGGCCCTCAGTACTACCAGGTCTGAAAAATGTTAATGTTATCAGATATGTGAAACAAAGGGGTCTGCTGCCAGTGGGACCCCTTGTTTCACAATTGTACCCAGGCCTCGTACAGCAGTTCCCATAGTACTGACTTATCAGTGGTGCTGTGCGTCCACACGACTGAGGACAAAATACTCGTTGAGTTCTGAATCCTAAAACCTTGTTGTTTGACGAGTATGTAAACAGTATTTTAAATAAAAACCTGAGGAGTTTTAGCTCGTTTTTTGTTTTCAATACATTTTTCGGATTGAGTTTTACAATCGTTTTTTGCATCACAGAACATGGAAAAGATCAATAGTGCTCTGTAATGCAAAAAAACGATTAAAAAATCAAATCTGAGTGGCGTGGCTTGCCATGTAAGTGTGTGGACGCTCCTCGCTGGCAGGACACAGTAAAATCTCGGAAAAAGCTGCTGAAAATGGGTCCTAGACGGGGTAAAAAGGACTGCAAGCTCACCAAGACCCCCTCTCTAGGAGAACTCCCGATCTCCAACTTTTTCTCCCCTCTGCAAGACCTGGGAGGAGAGGATTCATCTTCCCGCGCGCCACAGGCCTCGGCGCCATCTTCTCCCTCCTCCGCTTCCTCACTGCAGCTCAACAGCACAGCCCGCTGCTCTCCGAGCACACGCAGCGCGACCCCGCTGCAGGAGCGCGACCCACTGTCGGCATTGGAGCCTCAACTCACCCTCACTCCTGTACCTGACCGAACGGCACCCAGCGGGAACCCGACACAGCCGACCCGACGAGCAGCGGAGCGCGGGAACCAGCCGAGCAGTCAGGTACCGCGGGGCTTACCCGCGTCTCCCAACTGTACCGCCCCGGGACTGTCCTCCCTGATCCGGGAACCGACCCCATCACCGGATTATGCCGGCCTCCCAGCGACATTATGACCGGCCATGTGGGGCAGCGAGCGCCATTAGCGCATCAGCAGGGCGCCATTCAGGCCGCACAGACCCGCGCAATGGGGAGCCCAGTGCCATTAAATGAGCAGGTCGAAACCCACCAGCGGGCAATCAACTTGGCTGCGTGTAGCCACACGCAGGGCCCCCAGACGGGTGACCCAGAATTATATAGCCCGCAGCTCAATGTTAACACAAGCATGGATGGCTCACTGAACTGGGCCACAGAAAGCCCACTTGTGGACTGCCCTGATGACGGTGGAACTGTCACTTCTCCATCTTCTAGCCCTAACCCAAAAGGAAGCGCTCAACCAAGAGACACCATTGCTAAAGCTAATCCTCAGTTGGGAACTATTTACAGGGCCCCTGCAGAGGCTAGGCTGCGTAACACCAGTGCCGCCTATTGCTCCTCTCAGCCAGGCATTGAACACCAGCAAGGTCCCCTTACAGTTGACGGGGGTTGCCCTTATGCCTCTGGCAGCACAGATGCAACTCATACACAAGGAGACATTGCCTCCCTGCAATAAGCGCAAAACAGGGCTGTTCAGATAACGGCTATGGTTCATTCTGCTGAGCTCCCTATGAAGACCGCTCCTGACACTCCTGGAATGTCCCCTCTCCGGAGAGTGGAGAGGGCCGATACTCCACCGTCTCATGCAGAACGGGCATGGGAACACCCTGTGAACAATCGCATTCCGGCTCTTCAGGGGGAATACTGGGCTTCCAATCCTGGCTCCCCAACGTGGGGTGAAAGTACTCCTCCTTTAGCCTTGACCTCCCCATCACAAGCTAGGGGTCAGTCTATGGCTCGGCATCCTGCTAAATCTTCAACCATGGCCCTGCCACCTCCAGAGGCAGCGCTTCAAGCCTTGGCATCGCATCCTGAATTGAAGGCTCTTCTGTCTCTCCTTCCATCAAAGTCAGATGTACAACAGCTAGGTAAAGATCTTCAACAAGCCTGGCGCCAAGACTTACAACCTGTCCAGACTGCTGTGGAAGAACTACAACAAAACTGTCAATGGCTGGAAAACGCGCAAGACTCGACCACTGTTGCAATAACAAATCTTCAAACAACACTTGCTGACTAGATTGAGCGTCAATCATTTGGTGGCCCAGCTCGACGACCTGGAGAACCGCAACAGGCGCAACAATATCAGACTTTGTGGCCTCCCCGAAACAGTTCGCACCTCTGAAATACTCCCAACCCTTACTAAGCTGTTCAACTATATTCTGGGTAGGCCCACCGATACTGTCATTGAATTCGACCGAGCGCACCGGGCGCTTCGCCCTGAGAGTCAAGATCCCTTCAATCCGCGAGACATAATTTGCAGAATTCACCGTTATACCATCAAGGAGGAGATTCTGAGAAAGGCTCGCCTTATGGGAACTGTTCTCTATGAGGGCACCAAGATCGACCTCTACCCTGACCTGTCTAGGCGAACTCTGCGAATGAGATCCGCCCTCAAGCCTCTGCTCTCCATGTTGCAAGAACGCCATATCCAGTACCGTTGGGGCTTCCCCTTCTCCTTACAAGTCAAATGTGGGGACTCCTTGATGACCCTGCGCTCACCTGCTGACTTAACGGCCTTCCTCTCTGCCCTGGACTTACCAACTGTGGACCTCCCTGATTGGAACTCTGCTGTCGACCCAACTTCATCCGGACCACTGTCCACCAAGTCACGGCCGACCCGTCGCCCACCCATCTCCACTCCGCCGAAATTCCAACGTCCTAACCGACGACGGAGAGGTCCAGAGGATCCTGTTTTACCCATAGGCCCAACCCGCTGAACTGAGACTCAGAAACCATGAGAGGTGAACATTTCACTGTCTAGTGGATCTAGAAGGGGCTGCTCTGCTTTGTCATACCCCCCCTTTTTTTTTCCCCTCCCTATTTTTTTGAGCCCCTAGTTCGCGGACTCCTACTGTTGCTATATATTCAGCAGTGATCCTCCTTCTTGATGTTAGGCATTGCTCTTCACTGTTGTCCATATGATTGATTTGTGTTACATGTTGCTTGTTAATTTTTGCCTTTCAGACTATCATCCCTGCCATTTGGAGCTCCAATGTTCTGAGTTACCTTTATTATGTGCGTTGTTGCCTTTCAGGCGAGTCAGGTAGACCCCCCGTTGCTACCAATGTATCTATGGACCTCCCTGTGTTGTTGGTCCAATGCAGCTTTTAGACTGCATGTTTGTTTCCTGTTTTTTTGGTTATGTAGGCCCTTTGGTCCTTATTGCTCTCTCCTTCCCTCTTCATATTTTACCTTCTTCAACCAGCTGGGACCGACCCCATCGCGGCTCACACCGCTCTTCTCAGAATCGCCCCTTCATGGGTGCTCGTTATATGATGCATAATCTGAGGGTAACGTCCCTTAATGTTAAGGGACTGAACACACCCGAGAAGCGGTCTAAACTCTTTTATCATCTGCACAGGCTGAAATCTCATATAGTGTGCCTGCAGGAGACGCACTTGCTCCAAGACCAGGGGCGGCTCCTTCAGAACAAATATTACCCTGCCTGGTACCATAGCGGCAACCCATCCCAGAAGACGAAGGGAGCGGCAATCCTCATCCACAGATCTCTTCCCATGCAGGTATTAGATGTATACACGGATAGTGATGCCAGGGCGATTTTCTTAAGATGCAGTTTCCAGAGCCACACTTATACCATAGCGAATATCTATGTTCCCAATGCAGGTCAGGTTTCCTTCCTCACCAGGGTGCTTGATGAGCTAACATGCTTCGCATAAGGCCAAATAGTGTTATGTGGCGACTTTAACTTGGCTCTACACCCGATTCTGGATACGTCCAATGGACGCTCTTCCGTTCCTCATCGAGTTCTCAACAGACTAAAAACCTTGCTACACGGGATGCAGCTCTCAGATGCTTGGCGGATCATGCACCCTGGTGAGAGGGACTACACTTTTTTTCTCGCATCCCCACCAATCCTACAGTCGTATTGACTATGTGTTTATCCAACATTCACTCCTCCCCTGTGTCGCAAACACTAAAATTGATGTTACGCTGCATTCTGACCATGCCCCGATTCACTGCGACCTAGTCGTGCCGCACTACAAACGCCCCCCATTTTCCTGGAGGCTCAATGAGACTCTTTTGCAAGATGCCCTATGTATGCAGGAACTCCAAACCTCTATCCAGGAATTTCAGGGCCACCATATGGAGGACCAAACGACCCCCCAGATACAATGGGAGGCTCTGAAATGTGTCCTTAGAGGGGTGCTTATGAAACACGGAGCACGACTGAAACGAGCGGCAGCCCATAAACCAAACCCTTCTGGTTGAGCTCCACTCAGCAGAGTCCACTCACAAGGCCTCAGGATCCGACTCGGACTTGCGAATCTTGCTGAAGCTTCGCCACGAGATTCTGGCACTCATGGAGCACAGACATAAACGCTACCGCCAACTGTGTGAAGCTGGATTCTATGAGTGGAGAAACAAACCGGGCAGGTACCTGGCCAGAGCTTTGAGGGAAAGGAGAGCTTCGCTCTTTGTACCTCACATTAAGACGGCAGAGGGGCGCTTGGTGCATTTAACCGAGGACATCTTGTCTGTTTTTCACGGTTATTATTCAAAACTTTATAATCTTCCTACCCCAGCCTCGCGAAATGCTGGCAGGGAACCGGTGCCCTCTCTAGGGGAATACCTTCAACGTACGGCTCACTCCCCCCTTCCTAGGAACATTGCTAGCTCCCTGGACGCCCCCTTCACTCCTGCGGAGTTACAAACGGCTATCGACTCCCTTCCCACTGGGAAGAACCCAGGTCCAGACGGCTTTACTGCCAGGTTTTATAAGGCAATGCAGAAGGACTTATCCTCCCCAATTTTGCTTAATTTCAACTCAGTCTCTTGCTCATCCCCCTTTGCTCCGGATTTCCTTAGGGCCCACATTACAGTGATCCTTAAGGCAGGGAAAGACCCAGCTCTATGCCAAAGCTATCGCCCCATCTCATTAATCAACACGGATGCAAAGATTTTCGCAAAATTGATTGCCCAGCGACTGAACCCTTTTTTAAGCAGCCTTATCCACTTAGACCAAGTAGGATTCATCCCTACAAGAGAAGCGAGAGATAATACCCTTAAGACCTTTACTTTAATTAACTATGCCCGTAATGCTAAAATCCCCGCTATGCTTCTTTCGTTAGACGCAGAAAAGGCCTTTGACCGGGTCGACTGGTCTTTTCTCTCAGGGGCCCTCTCAGTTATTGGGGTTGGCCCGGTCCTCCATGAAAAGATTTTTGCACTCTACGGATCACTCTCATCCCCCCTTCTCCATACGCAATGGTACCAGGCAGGGTTGTCCTCTCTCCCCGCTCCTGTATGCTCTGGCTATGGAGCACTTGCTCCAAGACATTCGTATGAACACTTCAATTTCCAGGATTCAATGTGGTAAGCTTCAAATAAAATGCTCAGCGTTTGCAGATGACTTATTACTGTACGTCACAAAGCCTCTGATTTCTCTCCCCTCTATCCTTCGGGCCCTGAACGTCTTTGGGTCTCTCAGCAACCATAAGGTAAATATGGCCAAGAGTTTGGCATTGAACCTTACGCTCCCACCAGAAGAAGTGTCTAGGCTTCAGGGGTCTTACTCCTTCTCCTGGGCTCCCTCCTCCATTAAGTACCTGGGTGTCAATATACCTGCAGACCCAAAAAAGCTATTTGAACTCAATTTCGCTCCGCTTTTCAATCTGATACGAGTTGACCTGGCCAGGTGGAATAAAAAAGACTGCTCCTGGCTGGGTCGAATCAATATTGTAAAGATGAACGTTCTCCCCCTCCTATTATATCTGTTCCAGATTATTCCGACTCTCCTTCCTGGGTCTTTCTTCCGCTCGTTGCATAGCCTAGCAATTAACTTTGTCTGGGCGCAAAAGCACCCAAGGGTCTCCAGAGCGGTTCTGATGAGGCCTAGGACCGAGGGCGGTCTGGCAGTCCCAAATTTCCAAACTTACTATTTGGCGGCCTCAGCGGTCAGGATTTTAGATGCCTTTCATAACTTAAACACCAAACTGTGGGTTCAAATTGAAGCGGAGATTTATGGTTCCCCTACCGCTGCGATACCCTGGCTACCTCCTCTGTGTCTTCCTAGAAAAAGTCTGCTCTCAATCCCTCTCATCGCATAAACAGGGGTATTGACGCTCAGATCTTATCCCTCCTCTATGCACATTCTGAAGCCTGGAGGCCCATTCACCCCCATCACCGGAAACCCGGGCATACCAGACACTCTTAGAGCGATGGGGCGTGGCATGGGGGGTGACAGGGGATTCGGGATCATGAGAGATGTGTATGATGCGGGAAAAATCAAAGGCTGTTCTGACCTACTTCATGCGCTCCGCGGCTCTCGGGTTTCGCGACTTCATTACTACCAAGTGCGTAGCATCTGTGCGGCATGTGAGGTCTCCTTATCCCTTAACAGATCCCTTACTATGTTTGAAAGCTGGTGTCTCCATCTGCCGTCTTCTGAACACCTACTATGTAGAGCATACGGCCTACTGACGCAACCAGCCCCCTCCTCTAAATTACCCTTCCAAAAAGCGTGGGAAAAGGACCTTGCTAGGGAACTCACTGAGGAAGAGTGGAGTCAAATATTCAATCTGGCCCGTAGAACTTCTGTATCCATAAGAACCCAAGAATTAAATTACAAGATTGTCTCCCGATGGTACAGAGTCCCATCGCTGCTTCACACCCTGTATCCTGCAGTCACCAACCGATGTCGGCGATGGCATGGAGGTGTGGGACCGATGCTGGACAGTTGGTGGCCATGGCCATCCCGGCCGCCTTGTTGGCTTATATCCAGGTCATTGACCGGATCACAGGCGCATGATTCGATAACGACCCGACTGTTCTATTATTTATGCTCGTTCAGGGCTCCCCCCGCTCTCTTAAGAATAGGTTAATCACCACTTTACAGAATGCCGCTAAGGCAGTCATTCCCAGACTGTGGCGCTCCATGTCCTGCCCCACGGTTACGTCCTGGTTCGAGGAGGTTCATAGAATCTGCAGATGGAAGGAGATACGTAGCAGCTCTTCTGGTGATGGCCCAGCCTTTTATAAACTTTGGGATGAATGGTTTCAATTTTGTGATTCAGTATACTATGCCATGTTCTAATGGCTTATATTATACGCTCAGTGTATTGGACCGCACTGTAACTTGGATGAGTGGTGGTGGGTCCTGGCTGGTTGTCCCCCTTCCTCCCTCTTTTCCTTGATTGAGATTGCTTTTGATGGTCTCTCCTAGTGAATTCCTGAGACATCTTTAGATAACGGGCAGACGAAGGGAGTTATATTGCAGCACTGCCTTGCTTGGCTCCGAACTTTCTCGGAGTAGTAGTGGTGCTGGTCACTCTAGCACTATTGCACAATTTCCCTGTTGCTCCCCCCCCTTCTCTGCTTTGTTCACAGGAACGACATCTGGTGAATCCCTATGCCCCCCCACTCTCTGCTTGCATCACTCATGCACCCCTTGTTTTTCTGATTGTCAGTTGTTTCGTTCTAGTGTACGTTGGGTGCCTTGTACTTCAACTTTTGTGACACGTGCTCTGTTTATAACATATGTTGAAATGATTATTGCCCTTGTCGCAGACTTATTTAATGTCTTTGATCACTATGTAGTATGTGTAACCTGTGCCTTTTTTTCATTACTACCATCACTGCATGCCGTTTGTACTATCTGTTTTCCTTTTTCTCTTGAATAAAGCTTTGTTTGAATGACAAAAAAAAAAATCTGAAAACTGCACCAAAAATATGAACAAAGCTTTCTGGTGGTTTTTCATGCCATCTCATTGACTTCAATAGTAAATTTCCTGTTGTTCTTAGTGTGAAATCTGATGAAAGAATGAACATGTTTCACGTTTTTTGAAAAACGGCAGTTTTGAAATCTGACCTTAGAAAATCCGAGTTGTGTAGACTACAACTTGGATTTTCTCTTTAGGTCTATGGGGATGATT
This sequence comes from Phyllomedusa bahiana, assembly GCA_025379985.1. Classification (NCBI taxonomy): domain Eukaryota; kingdom Metazoa; phylum Chordata; class Amphibia; order Anura; family Hylidae; genus Phyllomedusa; species Phyllomedusa bahiana. Next base: position 53,725 of record JAODAL010021880.1, read on the forward strand.
TTACAGACATTTTTTGTTGGTTTTGAAAATCCAAATCTGATTATAAATCCTTGCTGTTTAAATGGGCCCTAAACACGACAAAAACAATGACACGACAAGACGATAAGAAACAAAAACTAGTGCAAAATACTGATTAGAATCCGACCAGTGTAGAAGTAGCCTAATATAGACTCCAGCTAAATTAAAACTCCTGGGCCAAATAGGGAGGAGTTCTGGTCCAAGGCAAAATAAAAAAATGAGGGACAGACTATTGGAACATATTCCCAGTTGGAGAGAAAGATATGCACTGTACATTCTCGCACTATATGTTGATCTACTGCTTGTCAGCAAAAAGTTTGAAAAAACTGACTTAAAGTTCTTAGTATATTTTTTGATCAAACAGTATAATTTTGGATCCTGGGTGGAGCCGGCTCTGGGGTCAGAGATGGGGTCTTCCTTGAAGTAGATTGGTTCTTGCCTTGTGGGTTTCAGGGCATTCACCAGTGGGGAGGCTGGGCTTAAAGTCCTTGTCTCTCTCCCTTCACCCACATTTTCCCCACCCTTGGTTGAACTTGATGGACACGTGTCTTTTTCCAACCGTACTACTAACTATAAGCCCACTGGCCACTTTACAGTGACCTCTTTAAAGTGGGTCCCTTCATTGATGGATGCAACACTGCATGGAGACCAACGCCGCAGCGACAACACTGCAATGATAGTTGTGCCTACTCACTGCTGTATCACACTAGCTGTAGGCCAACCTGTTACACACGTTCCTTCCACAGAACACCTCATTAACACCTTTTTTATGGCGGGCATTACAGGTCGTTAATCTGCAGATAAAGGGGTTTTGCGTCTCCCAGCGCTAGGAACAGAGTTGTACTTAACAGCCCTGTTCCTAGACTAGTCTCTGCAAATGCCGGGTAGCTCTGATCTCCAAAGCTTAACCCCTTTATTGCCGCAGTCCGTGACTACAGCATAATCAAAAGGCATTCCCCTGCTCAGATTGGGTCGGGTGATCAGGATTCCTAGTGACTCAATGGAACCCAGGGAACATCTGAACAGTCAGCCCTGGGAACCTACAGTAGCCCCAGCACTGTCTGTATAGGAAGCCTGCAGTCAGGGCACACTGTTTGCTGTCCTGACTGCTGCCTGTGTCAGTATGAAACAGATTATAATGTATTAGCATATATGAATAAAAAAAAGTAAAATATTTATCCCTTTATGGGATTAAAAAAGTAAAAAACATAAAAGTGTAGAAAAATAAATAATAACATAAAGTGTAAAAAAAATGTTAAATATTTATCCCTTCATGGAATTAAAAAAAAAGGAAAAAACATTAAAAAATAAATAAAATATATAATAACATAAGAATAAATATTTAAATAAAAATTATTGTGCCCATATTACACAAAAAACAACAAAAAACCTACACATATTAAGTATCTATATAACCGTCATGACATGTAAAATTAATCTAACAAGTTTAGTGTGAAATGTGAATGGTGTAAAAAAAAATTAAAAAAAAAGAAAATTGAAAAAGAAATTCTGCAATAATGTATATGTGAACAAACTATACACCCAAAAAGTACAACTTCTCCAGCATAAAACAAGGCCTCACCCATTGTAAAAATAAACAAGTTACGACTGTTGAAATGCAAGGAAGCAACAACATAAATGTGCTGGACATTTCAGGCATTGGGGTTAAGGTAAAATAATATGCATTCAAGATACAGTCAATATCCTCAGAAGTAGCCTGTGACCTTATGTGTAGGTTTTGTCACATGCACAAGGCAGTAGTTATTACATTATGGCCCCTGATAACACTGAGTTAATCATGTACTGTACTTTACCTGCGTCAATTCACTTGTTTTTGCAGATAACGAAACTATTTTGTGACACGGTAGTTAATGATTAGTTTTACCTCATATAGTCCTATATTTCAAGGACTTCTCCAGAAGAAGCCGTTCACACACTGACGTAATATAGCTTGTGTTATTACTCCACCAATACTACTGTGGAAGTAACAACACAAAGCAATTTAATAGAAACCATGATGTAGGTGAGCAGGAGACAACTGAAAGGTTTAGGGGCCTCATATGTGGAACCAGACGCCAAAGGACTACACCCTGTCTAACAGGATTTGGCTCCTGATTTTAGTAAAGATAGGTAACGTTCCTCATAAGGAGAAGCACCATTTAGGCGTGTGGAGACTTATACAACATTAGACTCTCAACTGAAATCTCAATATATTCCAAATGCCTTAATGCAAATGAGATAGGACTCTGCAGCACCACTGATTGGATGTACTGTCTCTAAGGGCGACATGTATGAATCCCGCCGGGTCGAGGCGCCGTTTCCCGGCGGAATCTGCACCTGATTTATGTCGGGGATGGGCCGCGCTCATACATATCATGAAAAGTCCGCCGCGACTCGCCAGTGTGTTAGGCGAAGTGCGGCGCTGCGTCTGAGATTGTCCGCCGGAGGTAGTGCGATCATACATGCGGGGAAAAGTCCGCCGCGCCTCGCCAGTGCGTGGGGCACAGTGCGGAGACATGGGCACTGTGCGGGACTTAGGCGCCATGCGGGGCTGCGCCGAAAATCTGTTCCGATGCGAGACAGGCTGGAGCGGCGAGAAATCATTCCAGATGTCGGTGCGGAGTATAAATCCAAAATCGCCTTTATAAAGGCGTTCTACATTCTCAGGAAAAGAGCTGAAACCTTAAAAATAAAAATTACATAAAACAAAATCACTTTCCAATATCCTAATCCAAGAATTAGGATATTGGAAATGGCCGGGAAATGCAGTAATTCAAATTCTGAAACCTATTCTCATTGGTCGCCAGAAACCGGCCAATCAGAATAGGAGTGACACTGAACTATTAAAACCTATGGGGCAGGATTGACCAATCAGAATCCACGGCGGGACTGTTCAAAATACAGTAAAAATGCTAAAAACAGCTAATTGGCTGAGATAACGGCGGCTTAGCTATCTCAGACAATCAGAATAGGAGCGACAAAGTCCCATTCTAGGCTATGGAGAAGTTTAGACCAATCAGAATACAAGCGACAAAGTCCCATTCTAGCCTATGGGGAAGTTTACACCAATCAGAATCCAGGGCGGGATAATTCAAAATACAGTAAAAATGCTGAAAAGAGTTGATTGGCTGAGCTAGCGGGGTCTCGGCTAGCTCAGCCAATCAGAGCGTGAGCTACTTCTCCCATTATACTCTATGGAGAGATGAGCGCACTCAAATCTCCGCGCTCAGCGCCGCGCGGCATGAAGTATTAATCAACAAATTATTTTTATACAGTGTCAAACATTCTCAGATAAAGACCAGAACACTTCTTGAAAATAAAGCAGTTAAAAACCCGAACAACGCGTTCGTCGCCGAGACTGGCGCTACATAAGGAATTGCCATAGAGAGAATTGCCGGGAAATACAGTAATTCAAATTTGTAAAGCTATTCTCATTGGTCGGCATAAACCAGCCAATCAGAATAGGAGCGACAATGTCCCATTCTATCCTATGGAGGAGAATTGACTAATCAGAATAGGAGCGACAGTAGCCCATTCTATCCTATGGAGAAAAATGGACCAATCATATTCAAAGGCGGGACAGTTCAAAATACAGTAAAAAGGCAGAAACGAGCGGGGGCTCGTCCAGCTTAGCCAATCAGAGCGCGAGCTGCTTTCTCATAGAGTTCTATGGGGAATCGAAATTTAAAAGAGGCGCCGTAATTTGGACCAATCGGAGAGCGAGCGACGCTCCTATGGGTTTTCTAATGCAATCTGGTATAAAAGTGTACATGGCTGAAATCAAATTATAACACTACAGAAGTTGTGCCGATGTTTATATACAACGAATACTAATATGTGGCTAACGAAAAAAAAAAAAAAGACCATAAAATCATGTTTATTTCTTTATTTTCGTTAGCCAAGGATCAATAGTATGGGTGCATCGAAAATAAAGAAATAAACATGATATTATGGTCTTTTTTTTTTTTTCGTTAGCCACATATTAGTATTCGTTGTATATACACATCGGCACAACTTCTGTAGTGTTATAATTTGATTTCAGCCATGTACACTTTTATACCAGATTGCATTAGAAAACCCATAGGAGCGTCGCTCGCTCTCCCATTGGTCCAAATTACGGCGCCTCTTTTAAATTTCAAGTCCCCATAGAACTCTATGAGAAAGCAGCTCGCGCTCTGATTGGCTAAGCTGGACGAGCCCCCGCTGCCTCAACCAATCAGCTCGTTTCTGCCTTTTTACTGTATTTTGAACTGTCCCGCCTTTGAATATGATTGGTCCATTTTTCTCCAGAGGATAGACTGGGCCACTGTCGCTTCTACGCTGAGTGGTCAATTCTCCTCCATAGGATATAATGGGACATTGTCGCTCCTATTCTGATTGGCTGGTTTATGCCGACCAATGAGAATAGCTTTACAAATTTGAATTACTGTCTTTCCCGGCAATTCTCTCTATGGCAATTCCCTATGTAGCGCCGGTCTCGGCGACGAACGCGTTGTTCGGGTTTTTAACTGCTTTATTTTTAAAGAAGTGTTCTGGTCTTTATCTGAGAATGTTTTACACTGTATAAAAATAATTTGTTGATTAATACTTCATGCCGCGCGGCGCTGAGCGCCGAGATTTGAGTGCGCTCATCTCTCCATAGAGTATAATGTGAGAAGTAGCTCGCGTTCTGATTGGCTGAGCTAGCCGAGACCCCGCTAGCTCAGCCAATCAGCTCTTTTCAGCATTGTTACTGTATTTTGAATTACCCCGCCCTGGATTCTGATTGGTCTACACTTCTCCATAGGCTAGAATGGGACTTTGTGCTCCTATTCTGATTGGCTGAGCTAGCCGAGACCCCGCTAGCTCAGCCAATCAGCTCTTTTCAGCATTTTTACTGTATTTTGAATTATCCCGCCGGGGATTTTGATTGGTCAATTCTTCCCCATAGCTTTTAATGGTTCACTGTCGCTCCGATTCTGATTGGCCGGTTTCTGCCAACCAATGAGAATAGGTTTCAGATTTTGAATTACTGTCTTTCCCGGCAATTTGCAATATCATATTTGTTGATATTGCGCCGTTCTAGAGTTTGGAAAAGTGATGTGTTTTTTTTATTATGTTTATTTTTTACGTGCAGCTCTCTTATGACACTGTTTTCCGCCTTTATAAAGACGATTTTTTCCTATTCATACTCCTGCTGCACGGAGCGGAGCGCCAGATTTCTGTCGCGATCTTCGATCTGCTTCCTCGCATGTTCCGTTCTTGCTTCACTTCGCCTCTGCCCGGGCATTTCGACCAAGTCTGCTTGTCGGAGCGGAGCGCCGAGACTTCTGTCGCAATCTTCGATCCGCTTCCTCGCATGTTCGGATCCTGCTTCACTTCGCCGCCGCCGGAGGATTTAGACCAAAAAAACCTGGTCTGCCTGTCGGAGCTGCCGAGCGCCGCGATTTGGCGAGCCGCAATGGTACATGCCTCGGACTATAGGCAGCCGCGTCCGCCCGGAACGCCTACACCGCGCCCCACCGCACCCACTGCCCGCCCTCTGCCCGCCCCTTCATGCGGACCGCAGCCGAAAGTGGCGAACGCTGGGTCCGATAGCGGGATTCGGGCTGGGAGGCGCAATGTACGCCAGAAAACTGGCGTAAAGCCCGTTCATACATGTCGCCCTAAATTCACATCCGACTCACTGAGCCTTGTAATGTTAATGGGATGAGAGCCAACCAGATGCTCAAAACAGCTGAGTCTAGCTCATGAGTCTAGCGTAGAATACTGGTTGGCTAGGTGAAATGGAAAGGGGTAACATTAGTAGTAACAAAATTAGGGGTAACAAAAGTAGTGAAACACTGAATAGTTGGACCTGTGCATCTAAAGGGAAGAGATGCTCTTATTTAGTTAATTTAAAAGAATTTTCAAGAAATGCTATGCTCATCCTGAAATTTCAACCAAAAGCCAAATATCCTTAACTTTTTGTGAGTAGTGTATTATACCTAACCCATGGAGCGCACATGTGATGGAGTAGCAAGTGGGAGACTGGATGCGCGGAAAGCGATGTGAGGACCAGGATTCCCGGTGATACCTGAGGACCTAGCTTGCTTGGACAGGTTTGGGGGTTTCTTTCTGGATCCACTAACATCAGAACAAATACTTGGGGGTTATCCTTTGGACTCAGTGGGGTAGGAATGAATGCTTTCAAATAAATTATGACACAAATGTGTAAGGCATTTATGATCCTTTCTGGGTCCATTTGGTCCTCTGTATGATCTATGGACATATCAAAAACTGGCTTTATCTAGCCCTGTCCATATATACTTGCCCAAGCTTGTATACAATTGGGAGACACCATACTCCCCTACATATGTCTTTATGTGAATAACACACCACAGAAACGCAATTGTAATAGGAGATACCATACTCCATTTCTGTTGAACTATAGCACATATGATGTTATTCTAGGTCTCAGATATACATATATATTGTTCTCCTATAAATGCCTTTATACCGGGCACTAAACCCTTACTATAACTAAAATATACTAAAAAACCTTTCCTATATCCATCCCCTGAAGTGATGTATAAGGGACATCGAAACATGTCGGGACTATATCTAACTATAGAGTAAGAGTAAGATATTTGTAGGACTAGGTTCCTGACAGGACCGCCCTTATCAGGGTGACTGCCCTGTATTGTAGGCTAGGGTGATATGGGAAAGATAGGGACTATTTAGGGTATTCCTTGTTCCCTGTACCATCTAACCCTACACCCACCTCAGTATATAGTGTAATCACTGTGTTTTGGCACTCTTTGAATGTCTCCCATTTTTTAAAATTAATCTAAGTAAAAGTTAAGTTTTAATACACAATTTATTTTGTTTTATTTTTAATTTTGGAAATCTTTGTGTCATTTTGGGATTCTCCTTAAAGGGGATGTATCGCTTCCTTACTTCGGCTGATTCACACTGCTCTTAGCTTCTCAACTTTGTGAATGCAGGGGCGTTTCTTCCCCTCCCAGCTGGATGACATCATCCCCCCTTAAATGCTGGCCTGAGACTCCCCCCCTCCCTCTGAGTCCACATATCACTGTGTCTCTCCCTATCAGTCTTATTTTATAAGAGCTGTATACATACACACAGGTTTGCATTCAATCTAATCGAGCACTGATCTCTCACAGTGGAGATGTATTACAGCTTTCTAAGAACGGCACAGATCTGCGTTTTATGCAGGAGAGTTAGGCACAGGGAAAAAAACTGTATGTTTTCTCATTTGTACAACTGCTGCAGTCTGTTTCTGCTAGGTGTGGAGACAGAAAATTGCTAGGCCCCTAACTTGAGTCAGAGAACAGCTCCGTGAATCGAACCCAGGGGCTGTACAGAAGGTAATGAGCTCTCAGCTAGTGAATTGCAAGGAGGAAGGATTCGACCCACACTGGATATCAGTGTAAATAAAAACACAAGATAAGGGACACTGTGAGAAAAAGGCAGCTTTGCTAATGACATCCAATTGCAAAAGTTGTTGTTTCACTGTCCCCTTATTCTGAAGACCATTTAATGAAATGATAACACCCTTTAAATATTAGTTTCCCACACTGCAGTAGTATTTCTTACTTACCCCATGGCCTAATCTTATCCCATTCATAAAAATTTTTTTTATTATTGCTAGTTCTCAAAACAACATATACTGGTACTAGTTAACCCCCCAGAGCTCATTGAAATAGCATATCATAGTACTTTTCCTCTTCTATGTTCTATTCTACAACTACTTTAATTGCAGATTGAGCATTCCCTTAATGTGACTGGAAGGCTTAGTTATTTCTGGACATCTCTATTTTCAGTTGATAATCAGCATGAGTCAATGGTCTGCAGAGAACATTCCGTCAAAATATTTTCCAAAAATATTCTCAACAGAGACTGGAAAACTTTAAACATAAACAGTGCTTGGGGGAAACCCGACAGCAGTTAGCAGCACTTCATAAAATTTTTTGACACCAGACATGAGAAATTTCGTAATCTTGATAACCTTACTATATCTCTGGTGTCCAGAAAAGAAACACAAAAATTTATTTAAAATATGTTACAATTCTGGTTAATAAATTAAAAATTTATGTAAAATTTTTTGTAGAACCATTGTGTAATTGTAGACGAAGAAAATTCTTGAAAAAAAAATTTCTGAAAAATATTAATTGAAAACACTGGGCAAAAAGAATACATTGTTTTATACTAATTTGGCTATTCACCGCTTATTTCCTTTAAGGAGTTTGGAGAATCTTAAAATCCCAAAAAAAATTCCAAAAAAAACCCTCCACCCTTTTTCCCACTAACAGGTTACTCAAAAGTTAAATTTTGTTTCTCTTCCCAAAAACATTAATTAAGCTATTTCTTTAAGGACGTTTTGGCTTTGCCAAATGGATTTGGAAAAAGGGAAATTAAATGGTAAAGAAAAAAAGTGAGAAATAAAACACTCCATGTCGGAATTTGGTACTTTTGATCTTAAATGTGAGGAAGTAATTAAAATATTTATTTCTTCAACCCTTTTTAGACAATATTTTTTAAAATATTTGGAGATTTGCAAAATTTTTAGAGTCTTGTATTACTCCTGTCTGCCCAAGGTTGATGCTTCCCTTTAATAGGTCTTTAAAGGGAAATGTGTCATCAAAAAAATTAAGTCTTTTATGTTTAAACACATTTTTTTATTTTTTTTAATTTTTCATATCACTTTCAATATTTTTTTAATAATTCTTAAGTCTTGCAGTTTTCACTTTGGCCAACTAGGCCCGTTTTGCACTGCTTTAACAAGTCAAGAGATGCCTTACAGTAGCTTCATGCACATTTGGATTACTTAAGACTGACTCAGTCCCATTCACTTCTATAGGGGAGTTTTCTAGGCTCTGTGGGCCTGGGAAGAAATCATGTGCAGGGAGGTGAAAAGGGTGGAACTGTGACCATCTCCTCTTGTGACTGGTGGGATCCTGTGTGATATATTCAACACTGGTGTCTCCTTTCAGTTTGACCCTCTTTGTGCTGGTAAAAGAGCAGACAACTGAGAATCTCTCTCTACGAACTTGAGTGTGAGACTATTATTAGGCTTAGTGGCTAAAAATGAAAACTGCAGGACTTAAGAATTATTAAAACATATTGATAGTGATATGGAAAATTTAAAAAAAAAAACATAACTATAAAGTTTTAAAAATGTTTTTAACATAAAAATGTGAGTTAAAAAATAAGTCATTTTTTTATGACACATTCCCTTTTTTTCCTTAAATGAGCATGGAGGCTTTTTTTTACAGGGCATTTTTTAGTTTTTTTCATACATTTTTTATTTTAACAGCCCCAACTTTTTTATTTGTTGGGCTAATAAGATTTTTTTGACAGTTTCTTTTTTATATTTTAATTTGGCAAAGCGTACAAAGCAGAAAAATGTTTTAAAGTTTTAAAATTATTTCTAGACTTTTATTAAAGGTGCTAAGGGAAAGTATTTAAATTTGATTTTGACTTTTTTCATGATGCATATAATCTATATATATAATTTTTTTTGTTTTTACTTTTTTATTTATAATAGGCAGAGCATGCATTTTAAATACTAGTGCCTCTCAAAAAATTAGAATATCATTGGGAAAAAAGAAAGGGGTTCTCCGGGACTAACTTTTTATTTGTTTAAAAGGCTCCCCAAATTTTTATATTATTAAACCTTGTAATTCATTACTGTGATAAGTTTAATACAATAATATGGGTTTCTCTATTTTGACTTAAAGGAGTTTTTATCATTTGAGCTGTTGGGCTGTTCAGCTTTAATTTTCTCAGTTTGAGTTTGAAATCCAGGGGATGTCTCTCCTTCAGCAAGCTGGTCTCCCCTCCAGGAGGGTGTCTCCCATCAATGAAGAACTGTGCCCTCATCATTTTGTTTGAAGCAGGGGATGCAGAAGGTTGTCTGGATATAAACCCGCTCTGTAGCCTCCTGCCTGCTTATGTTCTGCAGCCTTAGGCTCCACAAGCTGCAGCAAGCACCGGTCATAAAGTCTTAGTTACACACAAATGACACTGAAAAACAGCAGTTTTAACTTTGTTAGTGGTGTTCACCAAAATTGTACTGACAACAGGCAGAGGCCTTTAACTCAACTGCAAGGACAAATGTCAGCTTTAAGTAAAATCTCTGTTGCTGTCAGTGACATGTGAGTGAAAACAATGGGGGAGAAGCAATCAGCTTTGAGAGAAGACCCTGCCAGTCCCGTAACTGACTTGGGCTTTGGTAGTGCAGTGGTAGAGCATTGCTTTTACAACGAAGGGGTTTGGAGTTCTAGTCCCCTCACAGAGTATATGTTTTTTCCCCCCTAAATTCTACACATATGTAGAGAGACCTAAAATATATATGTCAATCTCTATAATGATATATATAAAAATACATAGTCCCTATATCATGTCTCATCCCCAGAGTGCTTGGTGTGACTGTGAGGATAGGACACTATATAGGGGAGCTTTTTGTGTGTATATGAATAAAATTATAGATGTCTACACATATATTTTCATATCTTTACATATGTGTACAATTTATAAAAGAAAAAAAAAATATTGATGGGGCTTGAACTCCTAACCTCTCTCTTGCAGAGCTGACCACCTAAGCACTGCACTACACAAGCAGCTTATACAGATACAGTGTTGAATCCTTATGCTTTACACTACAGATGATGATGTCATAAGGAGGCAGGGCTTGCATTAGATCTGAGGAACAGAACACCCTCTTTTCAAAGTAGCAGCTTAAGGACTGGACCTGTGAGGAGGTGAATCAACCTCTTGGCAAAAGCCCTTTAAACAGCCAGTACTTGCCCAGAACATCACCCTAGAGCTGGGAGATGTACATAGAGCCAGCAGACCTTGGTTTCACTATTGATTTTAACAACTGAGAGGGGAGTAAACACAGAGTGTGCAGGCAGCCAATCACAGCATAGGGGGCGTGGCCAGGGCGTTTCCTGTCTAGGGGCTTATCCCAACAGGCTGAATGAAATGTCAGCCAGCCAATCACAGTGCAGGGGGCGCGTCTAGGGAGCAGGAATTGTCCAGGGGGCGTTCCGACCAGCAACAGCGAAATAGAAGACAGATTTACAGAGAAGCTCATATCCTACCATGACAGTAGGTAATGCAACCAATTCAAAAGTGATTTTTTACTGTCCCCATAATTGAACATGACATGATCTTTGTAACGCAATTTAAAAACCCCTTTAAATTATTGATATCAATTATTTTTTCAGTGATATTCTAATTTTTTGAGATGCACTAGTATGTATACAGTGTTTATCAGTATTTTTGTACCTGAGCAATCTCCCCTGTATGGTACTTTGGCTTGTCTGCACACTGGTGTGAACTGGTATTATCCTATGCACTGTTATCTACTAGGCAACTGCCCCCCTCATGAATAGTAGGTGTGTGACTGAATACTTCGGGACGAATCGCATTAAAAACAGCTATTTTACTGGCTGCAGAGAGCCTGCAGGGTGCTGTAGAACGTTGTGCCATGCTTAAATATGCAGAGGGAGCTTGGTTTGGTCTTCATACAATGTTGTGTTTTAGTATGACACACACATGATTGCCGCCGCTCTTAGAATCGCTTCACTATAAAATTCCCTGGGCACTTAAGAGGGCAAAACTGACCAAAAAACTCAAGCGGGAATGTTGCCTGATAAAGTCATGGCAGCGACAGCTGGAAAAAAACAAGCTGATGGCTTCAATCCTACCATAGCGTCAAAGAACACAGTAGTAGGTTACCGGAACCACCACAGATCGCAGCACAGTAAGGGGACGTCACAGCAGGAGTCACCCTGCGAGGCCACAGCATCCGGTGTCATCTACCGTCCATGTGTTGACCACACACTAGGTCATAAACTTTCTCTTAGATGACATCTGACAACCCCAGCCAAGAGTCAGTGGGTTTGTCACCTGTCCTCAACCCACCTCTGTCCCGTTCGCTTCCCACAGCCAGAGATCTACTATGTGCTGTGGCCTCTGCACCACTATACAGTGAGGATGAACTATTTGAGGACAGTGAGCAGCAAAGAGGTGGGGAAGACATCTGCTGCTTCTTGCAGAAGCGGGCAAATAGTGATGAGGAGAGTGGCATGGGGGGATTATGTTGAGAGCGGTCAGGCTTTGTACAGCGACACCGTTGAGGAGGACGGCGGTGACAGGCAAACACTAATCGATGTAGCCGATCGCACATGGGAGCCGGGAGAAGCCGGCGAGGCTGGACAAGTTATTTTGGGGCCCAGTTTTTAAAAAGGTAAATGCCC